>ML833815.1:20703-33251 GCA_009831015.1 Picea engelmannii
ATAAATACTTCAACTATGAGGATGTTGACGAAGATAAAAAGGTCAAACATGCAGTCACTAGACTTAAAGGGAATGTAGCACTATGGTGGGTTGAACTGTAGGCTGACAAATGCTACAAGGGCAAGCAGAAAATCAAAAGTTGGGATAGAATGGTTGTGAAGATGAAAGCCAAATTTATACTCAAGGATTATCAAATCACTATGTTTCGGAGGATGCAAAATTTGAGACAGAAGCTGATGTTAGTGAAAGAATACACTGAAGAGTTCTACAAGATAAACATCAGAGCAAGTCATTAGGAAAGTGATGATGAAAAGGTTGCCAAGTACATGAATGGTCTATGATCTAACATCCAATATGAGATGAGCATGATGACCCTTTGGAATGTAGAAGATGCTTATCAAATGGCTTTGAAAGCTGAAGATAAGCTAAGCCAAAAGCAAGGTCAAAGAGGTCGAGGCAGAAGTCAAGTTAGAGGAAAAACAATTTCCCAAGACAGAACTCAGAGACCTAAAGAAGAGGTGAAGAAACCTCAAACTCAAACTGAGAGAGGAGGAAGCTCACAGAGAGGGAAGTATGCTGATAGAAATACTTTTCCTCGAGCTAGAGGAAGAGGAAGAGTCCGAGGAGGTGAAGTGAAATGTTTTGTTTGTGGGAAAAATTGAAATAAATCTTATGAGTGTCCAGACAGAAAGAAAGAAGGTGGTGAGACTCACATTGTCAAATCTCAAGGATGGAATGTTGAGGCAGAAGATGCTATGGGTGGAAGATCCTAAATGATGAGGAAAGTTCTCTTAATGCCAGAGAAGGAGGCATAGAACCCAGCCCAAAGGAACAATCTGTTTCAAACTTCTTGCAAAACCAAAGATAGAGTATGAAAAGTCATCGTGGATAGTGGTAGAACAGACAATATCATTTCTACAGTGATGGTAGAAAATCTAGAGCTGGAGACTATCGTACACCCAAGCCCATACAGAGTTTCGTGGCTACAAAAAGGACATCAGGTAAATGTCACTAAACAATGTTTAGTTGAATTTAAAATAGGAGGATATAAGGATGAAATATTATGTGATGTCATTCCCATGGATGTTTGTCATCTATTGCTGGGTAGACCATGGCAATATGATAGGAATGTGATTCATTATGGGAGAAAGAACACATACACCCTGGAGAAAAATGGGAGAACGCACATGTTGTTGCCGATCAAGGACAAAGAAGTGAAACTAGAGGTGAGCAACACTGTACTTTTCATGAGTATGAAGGAACTTCTTGATGAGGTTAAGAATAAGGAAGACACACAATTTATTGTGGTCAGGAAGCCTAGAATTGTTTTGACCAGTACAAGAGTGGATGATTTACCAAAGGAAATCTAGAATTTGCTAGAAGAGTTCGTTGATATAGTAGTGGACGAACTACCTTGTTCATTGCCACCAATCAGGAGTATAAGCCATCACATTGATCTTATACCTAGAGCCAATTTACAAAACAAAGCATCATACATATTGACACCTCAGGAAAATGAAGAAGTTAAGATATAGGTCCAAGACTTAATGGACAAAGGATTGATTTGAGAAAGCTTGATTCCATGCATTGTTCTGACACTGCTCAACCCAAAGAAAGACAGAGGCTAGATAATGTGTACAGAATCAAGGGAAATCAATAAGATTACCATCAGATATAGGTTTCCATTTCCAATGATGGATACAGTGAAGAAAAGACATAAATCTTTTCACTGGACGGAGGGAGAAGAGAAGAGTTTCAATCTGCTAAAGAAGAAGATCACTGAGCAACCAATTCTGGTTTTGCCAGATTTCAGCAATACATTCCAGGTCAGGTGTGACATGAGTGGATTTGCAATTGGAGTGGTCTTAAGACAAGATGACAGGCCGATCGCATATTTCAGTGAAAAATTGAATGAAGCAAAGATTAAGTACTCCATGTATGACAAGGAATTCTATGCAGTCATACAAGCGCTGAAGAAATGAAGACACTATTTGGTTCCCAAGGAGTTTGTTTTGTACAACAATAATCATGCTTTGCAATTCATGACTCAACAGGAGAAGTTGAACCAAAATCATGCTAAATGGGTTGAATTCATGCAGAATTTTACTTTTGTGATTAAGCATATTTTTGGAACTGCTAACAAAGTTGTTGATGCTTTGAGAAAGAAATATTTTCTTATGCAGGAATTTAGAGTCAAGAGTTTGGGTTTTGATAACCTCAAATAAATGTACAGGGATGACCCAGATTTTAAAGAAGCATATGAGGCATATGAGAATCCAATTCTCAGAGACAGAAACCAATGGACTGAGTATATCATCCAAGATGGATTATTATTCAGGGGCAATCAACTATGTATTCCGAAATGATCCATGAGGGAGAACCTGCTGAAGGAAAAACACAATGGAGGATTGGCTGGACACTTCGGTCATGAAAAGACATTCTCAAAGTTGAATAGCTCATATTATTGGCTAGGGATGAGAACAGATGTTAAGAAATTTGTGGATATATGCAGAATTTGTCAGCACACAAAAGGGAAAAGGAAGAACACAGGGTTATACCAGCCATTACCCATACCTGCAAGGCTGTGGGATGCAGTGAGCATGGATTTCATATTGGGACTGCCAAGAAAAAAGAGGATGTGATGCAATATTTGTGGTATTTGACATATTTTCAAAGCTGGCACATTTCATACCATGCTAGAAAACCAGTGACGCAACTCATATTGCGAACCTGTTTTTCAAAGAATTCGTCAGACTTCACGACTTGCCAAGGAGTATAGTTTCTGATCGAGATACCAAGTTTGTGGGACATTTCTGGAGGACTTTGTGGAAAAATCTGGGGACAAGTTTGTCATTTAACTCAACATATCATCCTCAAACATATGGGCAAACAAAAGTTGTGAACAGGAGCTTGGGGGATTTGTTGAGGAGATTAGTGACTGAACACCACAGTCAATGGGATCACATTCTGCCATAGGCAGAATTCGCTTATAATTATTCACTTAACAGAAGCACATGACAGAGTCCATTCCAAATTGTATATGGAATGCAGCCAAGGGGAGTTTATGAATTGAAAGATTCAGAGCAAAATGAATTCAGGAGTTCTAGTGCAGAGAATTTTGCAGAAGCAATGAAGGAGCTTCACAGCCGAGTTAAAGAGTGATTGCAGAATTCAAATCAAGAATACAAGCGCAGAACAGATCAACACAGGCAAGAAATTCAATTTGAAGTTGGTGATCTGATTCTTGCACATCTAAGGAAGGAAAGGTTCCAAAGGGGGGCATATAACAAACTGAATATGAAAAAGATTGGACCATGCAAGGTCGTGAAGAAATTTGGGACAAATGCATATGAGATTGAATTACCCGATGGGATCGTAATTTCACCGATATTCAATGTTGTGGATTTCTACCCTTACAGAGCTGAAGAAGCAAGAGCAAAGGATTAACAGAAAGAAATTCAATGGACATAACAGATGCATGTAGCTGAAAAACCACAGATGAAAGGCATAATTGACAAGAGGATTAGCAAAAAGACTAGGACAAAAGAGTATTTTGAATACTTGGTCAAATGGAAGGGACATCCAGTTGAAGATAACAATTGGGAAGATGGAGCAGAAATTTAGAAGCATGGATAGACTGTGCAAGACCTCATGAACATGAGTTCATGAAAATTTTCAAGCGAGGGAATATGATGCAGGAGCATCGTCAGCAGCCAAGTAAGCATGGATGCGGAAGCCAGCTGGGAAAAGTGCCAACACATTTTTCACATTTTGAAATGATTTGAAAGCTTAAGAAGTGGATATAAATGTAATAGCTAGAAGCATACTTGCATTTATGTCTAGCTGTTGTAAACAGATCGTGAGAAATTTGCTCTCATCTGTCAATGTAAAAGGCATTTAAGACCATTTAATGAAAGTAGGTAGATATGAATGTTAGATTAGACAGTTATAGAACATAGGAGGGAAAATGGATATAGACACCCTCGCTTTTGTATCATAGTGGTAGTTGTATCATTAGCATAGCATAGAAGAAGAGAGTTGTAGTAGAGAGTTGAAAAGAAGAATCCATGTACAGGAGCTTTGAAGTAATATATGAAGCTTTGAATCAGATTTCATGGTGTTATGATGTTTTATGTTTATACATGGTGAATGGTATGCTTACAATTGTTTTATTCTCTCTGTTATGAATTAGATTTAATACTGTGTTGAATGTATGATTTCATGTTAAATGTTTGAAGTCTGAGAGAGAGAGAGAATGAGTTTCAATCGTTTATCTTCCTGAGTGAGAGAAGTTCCTACAAGGAGTGCAGTGAAACGTCCGCAAGGTGTGTGTTGACAAGGAGTCTGAGTTTTATCTCAGAAATATCAGGAGATATACGATTGTTCTCATTCCAGAAGAAGTGCAGGTGAAGCATAGAAGCCGTGCAAGGTGTGTGCAGGATAGTCGAGGCCTTAAACTTATCAACTAAGGTTGAAAGGTAAGGGACTGATGTTGCAGAGGGTGCACAGAGTCGAAGAATCAAATACTTAGAAGTATTTGAAAGATCATCGCAAGGAGTGTGTGCAGGAATCCTTTTGAGACTCAAGTTTGCAAGTGAAAGCTCAGGAGGGTTAGTACCTTTGAAAATACCCAAAGGTAGATAAAGATTGAAAATGTCTCACAGAACTTGAGTTCTAGTGGAGGAACATTGGTTCATTTTGCAAAAGTCTTCAAGGAAGGAATGAACGATTGAAATTCTCTATGGAGAACTCCTGAAGTCATGAGAACCGTAGGATCCAGAGAAGCTACAAGGTGGATAGGGGAGGATGAACCCATCACTTTGGTATCAATAATTAACATGGATCATTGATTGTGACCTGTTGTGAGACATCAGATTATTTCGGGGATTCATAATTTGTAAGTCCAGAGTGTAAGCCAAAATCCTTGGTCACTCTAACTCCCGAATCACGAAAAGAATTGTTAAGTGAAGGATTTTGGGACTCAGAATACTGAAATTCCTGACGACAAGGGGTCGAACATAGTGGAGTGAAATTCCCGAAGTCGCAAGTCACGATAGGACTTGAGCATGAATTTCAGGATTTCGACACTTCAGGTGTCGGGAAACAGAGGAGACAAGTATTGTGGATTGAGAGTTTCGAACTCCCGGTACCCGAAAGTCTGAAATCATGCAGGTTGTTGGATCGAAGGGAGGCTTATAGCCATTGATCCTGTTGGAGGTACCATTTTGGAGTTCGGGGCTTTGAAGGTTGAAGAGCCAAGAGCCTTTCATCAGGATTCGCGAAATCGTGAAACCTGAAACCCTGAAAAGAAAAGAAAATTCCCAAATTAGCGAAGGGCGTGACTTTATTGTGGTCAAGGAGACTTGGGTGACGCCTTGTGTTTGATCACATGGGCATACTCATAAGGACCTGTGGATACACTGTTGTTGTGTGTGTGTGGGATTCCCTATGGAGGAACTGAAGAGTCAATCAAACTCAAGGGACATATTTAGAACGATCTTGAGTGGACCTTGGCCTGAGGGTTCGAGGGTCTGCACAAGATCATCACTACTTGATGGTTAGAGATCTCCTACGTTTTAGGGGAAAAAGGAAAAATAGTTATAAAAATGCAACCTTAACCGTTTCATGATTAGACTTTCGTTGGTATATCATTTCAAAAGTACAATATTTTGAATGATACTCCACTGTTTAGTTGAAGTCTCTCCCTCTTTTGAAGCTATACATTCAACACACTTCTCCAAAAAATGAACAAAAATTCTCGATGGTGTCGGGAGATCTTTAGTTTCAAACAGATAAAACTTTATTTGTACCTTTGGAAACTGGTCTTCAAAGCCTTTATCAGCAAACCTGATCATTTGCAACTTTAAATTAGGTTGTACTATCCATCTTTCTAGCAGGTTGGTATCGATTTCATTCAACTATGAAATTTCCACCTAAACCTCTTGTAAGATCTCTTTGTAGTCCAATTGTTGTTTCACAATGTTTATCTGCCCTAGTAGTCCAAAGCAGTCATTTATTTCAATACCTAATGCTTGCTTATCCAAGGAATCAAAGATGACCTCATAGTCATCTTTGATCTCTTTGGCTATCTTCTTGTTTTCGACTATGTTCGTTTCCCATGCCTTGAGCATGATGTCTCCTCTTATCTGTTATGTGATAGAAAGTTTTAGATCTTTGGGAATCTCCCTGTTTCCTGAACATGCGACTACTTTCTGAAAGGTATTCCTTGTTGCTTTAGCCTCTTTTTCCAGTAAAATAATATTATCAAGGGATTTGCTTACCTCTTGAAAATAATGCTGGATGATCTCTATTTTGGAGATCAATTGTTGTTGTTCGGCTTCTATTTTTGTATGGGCTTCTAACGAGAGGGTTTGAAAAGACTTTAAGTCTATGACCCAACCTTTCATCAAATTCAATCTAACCTGTAACTATTTAACAAGCTCCTTTTGTTGAGTAACTTGTACCTAACTTGCTTGTATCCTCTAGTTCATTTCATCCAGGCTAGTTTTGAGTGACTGAATTTCTTTCCTTTAAACAACTCTAGCCTGCTCCAAAATTTTATCCACCTCTTCTCTAATGATTTTCTCAGCATTCTTCAACTGATCCTACAATTGAGCTATCATGTGGTTACTCTTCTTTATCCTTGTTCTCATGTTCTCCATAGTAAAAAGGTTTGTTGTTTCCATGGCTCCCATAGAGACTGCTACTTTTGTAGTGAAATCATCCTCTTCCAGTTTATGGCCATATACTAAGACCCTATGCTTCTTCACCGTACCCCCTTCTCTCATATATGTTTCTTAATTTAGAACATCCTTCCTCTTCTTGGTGAAAAAATAATCGGAAGGAGGGATCTTATGTTTGGAAATGGGGGTGAGGTCACCAACATATATGGCTCCCATATGTGGGAGTCCAAAGGTGGACTGTAAATGGGTTAAGGAAGTTATGGAACTTCCTATATCTGTAGATATTTTTTTTCCCATATCCTCAGGTTCATTGACATCAAAAGCAGGTGATAAAGTGGGATTAGACTTACTGGATTCGGGAGGTTTCTTGGTCCTCCACTCTGTTTCTGTCTATGGATTTTTTGGCTGTAAGGTCTCTTCATTTTTTGAGGACCTCTCAGCCTCCTGTAGGATTCCCTCGGGATTAAATTCATCATGTGTTTCTTGTCTGAGGCATAGGGAAGTATATTCTTATCTCCAAGGAAGGGTGATTTCTTCTCCCTACAATAATTTGTGAAGACCACTCTGTCTATGCTTCTGGAATGTCTGAAAACTAGCTTGCAAGTCAGACAACAGTGTCTGTACTTTATCTAACAATTCCTCATATGTCTTAGCCCCTTTGAACAGGTCGTCACAAGGGGACTTCTCATGTTCATAAGCCTTCATATTACAGTGGTTCATGTGTTTTCCCACTAACTAGTAAGGATCATGCTTCTTGTGCTCGAGGTTTACCAATTTAACCTCCTCCAGCACTGTTGCTTCAACTTTGGAATGACCCAAGTTGAGCAATGAAAATTTCCCAATC
Organism: Picea engelmannii; assembly: GCA_009831015.1. Lineage (NCBI taxonomy): Eukaryota > Viridiplantae > Streptophyta > Pinopsida > Pinales > Pinaceae > Picea > Picea engelmannii. The sequence continues at coordinate 28,231 of ML833815.1, forward strand.
TAAACGGAAAAAACTGGCCAAGATTTCTTTTGAGCCATTTTTAGTTCTATCCCAATTCCACCTGTCACTATTTGATGAGCTACCTCCCTGCACACCAGTCTGTCAGGGAGGAATTTTGGGAGTGCGCGTGGAGGGATTGAACACCAGAAAACTCTGATGTATGAAAAATTCTCTTGTATAAACCAATCAACAACCATCCTGAGGTTTCCTGTGACCAACTCTAAAATGTGAGGAGGCACACAACCATACAACATCTAATGTAGTGGTATCACCATGAAATGAAAAATTTCATAGAATGAGTCCTTGGTGTTTTCTTCCCAAAGTTTAGAATGATATTTGTGAATTGGCTCCGGGTAAGTCAGATTCCAACTCCAATTCATCAAAGGGAAAGAAGTTGAGAAGCATATAGCATCCATGATATATGCCTACATATAAAAGGCTATTGGTCGGCCCTTTGATCTTGCAGTCTGATATTCCATGACCTCCTTTGCCATGTTATCAGATAAAATCTTATCCGAATTGAAGCTATAACCTTCTGTTGCCTTGTGCAAAAGCGGCACCCAATCTGGAGGGAAATGGGTGGGACTTTTCTTACCGAAAAGTCTACATAACATCATCGCCACATAAATCATATACTCATTCAATGAGGTTGTGGCATAAATACCATGGGTGTCAGCCCTGAATTTTCCCTTGTTTCTCCAACAGTCTTTGATTATGTCAGGATACATTTGGTCTGACTCAAAACATTCTTTCCTTTGAAAATTACTCACAAAATATTTATTATAAAAATACTTGGGAATGGGAGATAATTTATACATTACTTGTACATGTTTCGGTCTGAAAGAACCAATGACGACCCCTCGGATGTCCAGAATACTTCTCTTTTGTACGTCAATTCACTCTAAGGCCCAACTGATCATGTCATTATAAATCATAAGTCATGGCCGTGTAGCTATTTTTTGGAGCTCAGACTCCGCTATATCTCAAAGCTTGTTGTTAGCGTCATGAGGGAAATTTTTAATTTCATAATCCAGAGTCTCGAAAATCTGCCTCCAGGATTTTATGGAATCGATGGCATGCGGTATTGTATCAGATATAACGTCTCTGTCTGGACTCGAGATTTCTGCAATTTCTTCTCTTTTCTTGGGTGCCCTCTTAGGTGCCATGATACCTGTGTTGGATCAGAGACCTATTTACAGATAAAATGTGTATAAAACTAGGTAAACGTGACTTGCTGCAGATGTAAAGGATAACAATGAAGTTCAAAATATAAGACCTTATTAACCTTCAATTTTGCAGACAAGAAAAAATAATGCTTTTTAATGGAAAGATATGCCCGGAGATACACTTTCATGTTGAAAAATATCTTCAGTTATTCATTATTAATACTATCATATATCGGCGATTTCGAAACTAGAGTTTCAAAAATCACTACCTTCCTCAATCCCCGAAATGTGAAAAGCAGCTTAGTTATCACTAATCCTGTTTCAAAAACAAATTAACCTTAATCTTAAACCTTTTTTAGAGAAAACGTGATTTCGCATTTTGAAACTTCGGGGATCCTGTTGTCAGGGGATAAGTTATAAGCAAACCCCAGATCACAAAATTGCGATGGGATTAGTGAGGTGCTCATCATTTATTAGATCTTTAATTAACCAAGGTTAATGATTAATTATCCTTTAAACTTTTCAAAAAAACGAGGATCAGGAATTTGATGGTTGAGAGTTCGAAAGCTCTTTAGTAGGAAGAAAAACCCAAATCATGAAAAATTAAAGGAATGATGATTGGGTTTAGAAGCTTAGTTAATTACGGATTAAAAAGTTCTTTGTGGAAAGTGGCGGAAAAGGTAACCTTTATTTCTCCCCCCCTTTTTTAATTTTTTCAATATGTTAAATAGTTTCAGGAATTCAGCATCGGGAAATTAGGATGGTTGAAGATCATACCTCGAGAAAAACCGAATCTTGAAACCTAAAAAGGAACCGAAATTCCCCTTTGGACTAAGGGTGGCTCCATGACTTAGGAAAAGATGAAGCTTTATTTCCCAAGGGTAGAAAAATTTAAATTTCGTGTCAACAGGATCTTTGCACAAAGCTTCTTCTTCCTCAGTTGCTAGCAATCACAGTTTCAGGTTTTTCCAACGGAACCATTTGTTGGCACAGGGGCATACCTAGGGTTCAATGCTACAACTACGCACCAAAAAAACCCTAACTATTGGCCCTTTCGACAACACCTGCGAAGCATATGAAGTCTCACCCGAGGTAGAGATAGGGGTGGTTGCAAGACTCAAGTGTATGCAACCTTGGTTGGGACACAGATCTGTGATTGTAATATTTAATAGAGCACTTAGCACTGACAATTCATCAATATTTAACCACTATCTACCCCGCGGATAAAACAAAGCATCACATCATTCATGCATATCTGATGTGTCTAAGAACTTATTGTTAGGACCCTACAATGTACCTTTTTTCTCACACCTTTTGCTACCATTACACCCTTTTTCCACTCATATTTAAACTTATATTATCACCTTACCCTATCTCTCCAAAGGTATATAATGTCCCTTCTCTTTACTATATGTTTAATCTATTTTGCATATAATTTTACATTACTCTCGTACTTAACCGTTGATCATAAATGTATAAGTGTTGAAACAGTTCGAACTGCAGATTAGCATTGAGGCATGTTGCTGAAACAGTTAAAGCACGCAAACCCTATGGCTGAAACAGTCTGTGGACTACGATGCTGAAACAACAACTCACACAGAAGAAGTTGTTACACTCTTCGTGGTCTACGATGCTGAAATAGCAACTCACACAGAAGAAGTTGTTACACTCTTTGTGGTCTATGATGCTGAAACAACAACTCACAAAGAAGAAGCTGTTACACCCTCCATGGTCTACGATGTTGAAACAACAACACAAAGTTGTTACATTGACCATCACAGCCGCACCTTGAGCCAGAATTATCCATCGTTGTCGCGTGACCACGTGCTGAAACAGTCAGAATGTAAATCCCGTTGCTGAAAAAACCCACGATTTGCGATGATGAAACAACATACAATAGCAGTAATGAGAAGACAAATAAAGAAGTTGTTACTCCAGCTAAAAAAACAACAACCCACTCAACACCTTTTCACTATTGTAATAGAATTATGTTGCATGAGACTAGGATATCCTATTCCAGTATAGAGAGTCGATCTGACTAAGAATAGGACTCAGATGTACACATGTAATTGGATGATCAAATTGTATCGAGGGGATTCTCCTCTTTAAATAAGAGGAAATCATCATTAGAGAGGATCTTTTTTTTAGATAAGAAAGGATTTACACAGAAGGACGTGCTTTTACTTCAGATTGTAATATGATACAGTTGACAGATGAATAAAAGATTGTTCTGAGCATTTCTTTCTAGTTCCTCTTGTTTCAGGGGAATCTTGTGATAAGGGAGGGCCCACCTTCTTCAAAAGATTCACCCATTAGCTTTGTAGTGTGTTAGTGTTATTTCTGTTCATGCCTTGATTAAATTATGTTTTGTTGAAACTCGACTTCACTGAATTCTGTTTTGCTGAAACACTACTTTACTGAACTCTGTCTTGTTGAAACTCTGCTTAACTAGTTGTTACATTGTTTTCATATGATTCATGCTTGGGTAACTGTTAATAATTCTAGTTATCATTCATGTTTGGTGAATTTATGAAAGTGTGATAATCAGAAATAGGTGTTGAAGATTCCTACTTGGGGAATAGGGTCATGTTCTCTGTTAAGGGATAGTAGCCTTCAATGTGTGTCAATTATTTCAGTTAGCAATGAGTTCATGAAAGTGTGATAATTAGAAATAGGTGCTGAATATTCTTGCTTGGGGAATAGGATCCTATTCTTTGTTAAGGGATAGTATCCTTCAGTGTGTGTCAATTATTTTAGTTAGCAATGAGTTCATGAAAGTATGATGATCGAAAACAGGTGCTGAAGATTCTTGCTTGGGGAATAGGGTCATGTTCTCGGTTACAAGATAGTTGTTCTTTCCTTTTGCAGTGGTTTGAAGGATTTCTTTTCTAGGTTTTTATTTCTTAATGTAATCTAGGATTCTTTGGATAATCATTTCTTTAAACTTTGAACTCTGCAATAGGTAGGTTGCTTTCCTGTAATTCAAGTTAGAACTTCAGTTTATTCAAGGCAAGGTGTGATTAATGTATTTTTACTACAACTCTAGATTGCTTTTGAGATTGAGCATATATAGTGTGTGATTACCTTTGAAATAAACAGACTTCCATGGGTTGACAATTTATGTAGCACTTGATTGTTTAATTAAATAAGCAATTATAGTGACCAACATTTTGGCGCCGTTGCCAAGGAAGGTAATTATAGATTTCAAAAGAACTTATGATTTTTCAGATACAAAGATTGCATGAGAGGACGTGGAGACCCCAAAGACACTGACCCTACAGGTGGCAGGGACAGAGGAAGAGGAGGAAGAAAGACTTATATTGACGAGATTATATCAAAGTCTGAATCTGTTGCTCAACGACCAAACCCTCGGAAACCAAAACCCCAACCTTCATTTCAAGAAAACTTTGAAACGGGGAAAGAGGTTTGGAGTCCTGAGACAGTTGAGAAACCAGCAAGAAACATTGAGGACAGAGCAAATGCAGTAGGGGAGAAAACAGAAGAAAACATGGATGAGTACAATGAAGAATTGCATCATGAAGAACAGGCAGGTCCTGAAAGAGAGGTAAATGATGAAAACTCTTTTTCCACATTAGGATTTCCTATAGGTGATATTCCTAGAGGGGTAGCTCCCATGAAGAACATTCCACTCTCAGCACTACCTAACTTTCATGGTTTGTCTTTAGAGGATCCTGATGAATTTCTTTTTGACTTTGACATATTATGCAGAAGTTATGATTACATTTCCAATGTTCAAAAATTAAAGCTATTTCCTGCAACATTGAAAGGAAATGCACTAAGATGGTTCATGAGTCTTGGAGGCCATGTAATCACAACATGGGATTAGATGAAACA
>ML833816.1:7503-18721 GCA_009831015.1 Picea engelmannii
CCTTTCCAGGATCTCAAATGGCCCACAAAATCTTGCTGCCAACTTGGTGCAACTTCCCAACTTCAGGGAACTCCTATTAGTTTTCACTTTCAGGAAAATATGGTCACCCACTTTGAATTCTCTATGGGTTCTGTTACTGTCAGCGTAACTTTTCTGCCTATCCTGGGCAACTTTCAGATTCCGTTTAATTTTTATCATTTGATCTTCCATCTCTTTGAGTAGTTCAGGCCCAACGACTACTCTATCAGCTGGATTATCCCAGCTCACTGGAGTGTTGCACTTTCTTCCATAAAGTGCTTCGAATGGGCTCATCTTCAACGATGCATGATACCCATTATTGTAGGCGAATTCTACCAAATGCAGGTAGTCTTCCCACCTTGATGGTTTATCCATCACATACATTCTCAGTATGTCTTCTATTACCCTGTTCACCCTCTCTGTCTGATCATCAAACTTAGGATGATATGTTGTACTAAAGTTCAGATTCATTCTGAATCCTTTGAACAGTCCTTTCCAAAAATTTGAAGTGAATTTCGGGTCCTTATCAGACACAATTGTCTTAGGAATTCCATGCAAGCGTGCAACTTCTTTTAAAAAGATATCAGCAACATCAGCTGCTCTGTGAGTGGTTTTCAGTGGAATAAAATGGGTAGCTTTAGTAATCTTGTCCACCACCACCATGATTGAATCATGTTGCTTGCTTGTTCTAGGTAGTCCAGTGATAAAATCCATTGTTACCACGTCCCACTTCCATTCAGGGATGGGTAAAGGCTACAACAACCCTGTTGGGTGCCTATGCTCAGCCTTAACCTTCTGGAACTCCATACATCTGGCGACGTATTCAGCGATTTCTTTCTTCATACCCGGCCAAAAATAATGGCTTTTGACTGCTGCCACAGTCTTCTGATATCCAGGATGTCCAACATAAGCTACGTTATGCATCTCCTTTAGAATTGTTAGCTTCAATTCTAGGACATTGGGTACATACACTCTGTTTTTATACAGAAGTAAACCATCAGTTCCCAAGGTGTAACTTTCCTTGGCCTGTGGTCTCTCACGCTGCTGTAGCTTTGCTACAAGACCTCTGTACTGCAAATCAGTGTTTGCAGCTTCCAAAATTCTATCTTTAATCTCAGTCCTGTACATGCTAATGGTTGTAGCATGTAATTCGTGCACTTTTCTGCTGAGTGCATCAGGCACCTTATTTTCTTTCCCTTTGATATGTTTGATATCAAAGTCATATTCACACAGAAAATCCAACCATCTGATTTGCCTGGAATTTAAAGTCGGCTGATCAAATAAATATTTCAGACCGTTGTGGTCTGTTCTTAATTCAAATCTCCTTCCCATGAGGTAATGTCTCCATTTCCTCAATGCGTGGATGATTGTTGCCAGCTCTAAATCATGAGTGGCATAATTCCTTTCATGCTCTTTCAGATTTCAGGACTCATAACAAATTACAAATCCCTCTTGTCTAAGAACTCCTCCCAACCCCTCCTTACATGCATCGGTGCACACTACGTAATCCTTATTTGAATCTACAATCTTTAGGATTGGAGCGTTGGTTAGCAACTGCTTCAATTGCTGGAAACTGCTCTCACATTCTTCAGTCCATTGAAACTTCTTATCCTTCCTTTGCAAGGAAGTGACAGGGTGAGCTATCTTTGAGAATCCAGCTATAAACCTTCTGTAGTAGCCTGCCAGACCCATAAAAGATCTAACTTCTGCCACATTCCTTGGTGCTGACCATTCTCGGATGGCCTCAACCTTTTCAGGATCCACAACGATCCCCTCTTCTAAAATAATATGTCCTAAGTAATGGATCTGCCTTTGATAAAATGAGCACTTGCTCAGTTTTGCGTACAGTTGGTGTTCTCTCAACACCTGCAGCACCATTCTCAGGTGTTTCTCATGTTCTTCCTCTGTCTTGGAATACACCAAGATATCGTCTAGGAAGACTATGACAAACTTGTCCAAATAATCTCTGAACACTCCATTCATTAAGCACATGAAAATAACAAGTGCATTTGTCAGTCCAAACGACACCACTGTGAATTCATAATGACCGTACATTGTTCTAAAGGCGGTCTTGCTGATGTCCTCCTCATTTATTCTCACTTGGTGATATCCAGATCGAAGATCTATTTTTGAGAATATTTTCGCATCCTTCAACTGATCAAAAAGATCATCACTCCTTGTCAGAGGATACTTGTTCTTGACAATGACCTTATTCAACTGTCGAAAATCAATGCATAGTCTCAGCGTCCCATCTTTCTTCTTCACGAATAGGACCGAGGCTCCCTAAGGTGACACGCTGGGGCGAATGTATCCCTTCTTTAGTAGCTCTTCGAGCTGCAGTTGCAACTCTTTCAGCTCTGGTGTACTCATTCTATAAGGAGCCTTCGAAACTGGAGCTGCTCCCGGCATCAAATTTATAGAAAAATCGATGTCCCTCTTCGGAGGTAGTCCAGGTACCTCCTGAAATATGTCCTTGAACTCTTTGAGTACCTCGTGATCTTCCAGATTCAAGACTACATCTCGGGATGCTTCTTCCACCCGAAATGCAAATAATTGACAGCCTTTGCAGTAACATTTCTTCAGCTGCATGGCTAAGATTTCCCTAACAACCACGGCTCTAGGAATTCCTTGGACTATTACCTGATTTCCCTCTTCGTTCAAGCATGTAAACCTCTTGTTACGACAGTCCAAAAGGGCATGCTGCTGGTCCAACCAGTCCATCCCAATTAAGCAATCGTATGAGCCTAAAGGCAGAATGTTCAATTCAGCCTTAGTGCTCATTCCTTTCATGTCTACTAAACATGACAAAACCAATTCAGTGACCTTCCTCTTGGTCCCTGTGGCCAACTACACTAACCAAGACTTCTCATGTTTGCTTCTCGTTAGATGCAAACTTTCCACCACTCTAGGATCTATATAACTATGGCTAGCCCCTGAATCAATTAAAATAACAAGTGGTCGGTTGTTGATCGTACCTTCCACTTCAATCATGTGCGATTGAAATTCTGCTTGTTTGTTGTCTAGGGCTGCGTAGATCCTCAGCATTCTACTGCCCATATCCTCCACTGTTTCAGCTTGTTGAACAATATGGTCAGTTCTCGCTTTATCTTTTCTGTGGGGGTAGTCTCTGTACCTATGATTCCCTTTACAGCCCCAACACTCCATAGGTGGAGGCCTTGGCATATGCTCACTCCCTTCAACTTTCCTGGGCTCTCTAAAAGATGACTGTCCCCAAGGACTGTTCTTGAAAAAGGGAGGTATGTTTCCCTTCTGCCTCTGATCTTTCTTAAACCTCTTCTAGTCATCCCAAGCCTTCCGAAAGGTAGGCTTTTCTCTTTGCTATTCATATAATCATTTCGCCCTTCTTATGGTTTCTTCGATGGTCTTCGTATCGTCATATTGAATCTTGTCACCAATGGAAGGTGGTAGTCCACTCAGATACCTCTGAATCTTGACAGCCTCGTCTTTGATGAATGGAACATACTTCAGTAGTTCCAGAAAACTTCGTTCATACTCATCAATAGTCATGCTGCCTAGCTTGAGTTCGAAGAACTCCTTCATCTTTCTATCATAGTACCTTTTAGTCAGGTATTTCTTCTCGAAATACCTCTTAAATTCCTTCCAAGTGACCTCTTTCTCTCTGATGTGCTGCACCTGCACAAACTGATACCACCACATGGATGCTTTTCCTTTTAGTTGATACATTGCAATTCTTCCTTCTGCATGGGCAGAATAATTCTGCAGTTGGAAATATTTTCTCATGCCAAGCAACCATTACTCGGCATCTTCCTCCTTTTTATATTCTCCATCGAATGTTGGAGGCTTAATATTGTTCATCTCCCCTTTCAATTCATCCGTTCCAGATTTTTGGTGTTTTCTGGTAGGGGGCGGGCTTGAACTACCGTGTGTTTCCTTGCCAGAATGCTTCAGGGAGAGACGATAATGTCTGCTACCACTCCTCGATCTTCTTCTCCTCTCAGGGGTTTTGACACTTCTTGATCTGCTTGTGTCACTCTCTTTTTCCAATTTCTTTTTTATTCTTTCCAGGCTCTTCAACATTTTTAAGTTGAATTCACCCTGTCGATCCTTGATTTTCATGAGCTTTCGGCTATCAGCTTGGCGAGCCTGGGCATCTTTCTGCAACTTTTCAATGAGTTTCATCATATTTCCCTCTTTATCTATCTCTTTTCCGTGCCCATTGGAGTTCGATCCTTCCACTTCCACATTGACATCCTTTCCTTCCCGTTTGTCTCCTGTTTCGGAGGCAATTTGCACCTTTTCCCATTCCATACTCGGAGTTGGTTAACTGGAGTCCTAACCCTCATTGAACTCTGCACACACACTGTGCAATTCAATTCAAAGTTTGTCAGGCCATAACAACCTCATGAAAAATCCACAACATTCATAAGCCAACGTAAACAAGAAAACATTTTGACTTCACAAAGTTTTCTGAGCTCTGTCCAGCTCTGCGAATTTCGGGACTTCGGAACTTCGGAATCTCAGTCCACGAAGATCCAACAATTAAATCTTTGTAACCAAGTCACCCTTTCGCAACTCGCGATCTCGCGAGTTCGTGAGTCAAAGACCCTCGACTCACTTCCTCCAAACACCAATACCCAAGATGCAATACGGGTATGGCTCCCTCCTCGCTAGCGCCTGCTACACATGAACGTAGGCTAGGGATAAGTGCTAGCACTTCTCGCTACTCGCACCTTCGCGAGTTGTGGCATCCAACCCTGGCACCTTCCTTTCATGAAACCCCGAGAAGCGATGTTGACTTTTCTCCTCGCGTTCTCGCTACTCGTGACTTCGCGAGTTTCAATGTCGAGCTCCCATGCTCTTATCTCGTGAATCCCCGAGATGTGAGAAGTCAACGGAGTGTTGACTCCCTTCTCTAGGCGACGCGTGTCTGCCTATCTATCATGCGGGCCCCACCTTATGGTTTTGCCACGTGTCCACACGAGCCTCGGCTCTCGGCACTTCGCGACTTCTGCAGTCGAAAGTGACCCCTCTCAACCTCTAAACCCCCAAATGCGCGATAGGCGATGGGGTTCTTGATCCAATGGTCCTTCTGTGACTTGGATCCAACAATTGTCCTCGCTGCTCGCAATTTCCCGACTTTCTCTCTGCTGCTCTATGCATGAGGGTTTAAACCTCGTGCAGCTCCTGACAGATCCAACAGCTGTCGACTGTTTAGACCAAGATCTGATGGCTCAGACCATTTCTCCTGTGCATTTCAAAAGGAAATTTTAATCCCTGTGCACATTTTCCAGGTCCGATGGTCACGAGGGTTCACCTTCCCTCCCGAACCAATCCTAAGGTTCTAATGCTATTGGTGTGGAGACCTATCTCTCCATGGCCATAGACCACACCAACTGCGGTTTGACACGCCGCTAAACCTCTTGAGCTTAAAAAAAAACTCGTCAAGTAACTCCTTGACACTTTAGAGCAAACCAGGGTCCAAAATTGGCCTTCCAGACCCAATTTTTCTCACACTCTCGGTCCAAATACCACTCCACTAGCCCATCTAGGCTCAGTGTCAAAACCTTGGCTCTGATACCAAACTGTAACACCCCTTTCACTCACTATACTGTGTAGGTGTTACTACGCAGAATAACAACATTCTCACTAATAATTAATCACATGCATTTTAAACAAGTTAAACACATTTAACACAAAGTATTCATACGAATTACTGCCATAATCAACAATCAATACTATTTAATCAATCAACAATCAATACTATTTAATCATAATTCATATACACAACGGAATTCATGATAACATAAGCAACACCGTCATGCAAAACATGATTAAAGCATAAACAAGTACTTATCTTTGAAACAGTGGCAGTTCCACCAACCAAATGCAGGCCTTCCATGAACCTCCCAGCCTTAGACCGGACTGCTCATCAAGCTCAGCAGTGGGTCACCCCCGAGCTGGGACTAAGCTCCACCCCGAGATAAGGAATCCTAGGCTAGACTGAGGTTACAGGGAAAACAACACACAACCACAGGAAGGAATTCTCTCCCAGGAACCACCCACACTCACTGCCCACAGACCCTCATTCCCCACATGCCTGTTCCACCCCAGGAGTATACACTTTCTCTGTCACCTAGACAGTCCTTCGACTGCTAACCTCCCTTCCCTTGGGTTATAGCAATAGACCATACCAGAAGTCTCTAGGCTCTGTGGCAGCTACAAGGTTCATTCCAAGAGTCCTCTCCTTCCTCTGCACACTCTCTCACCTGGAGGGAGTCGCTCACAGGCCCAACAACCTGTTCTTCCAACTTCAACCACCTCTCTCACCTGGAGAGAGTGTTGTACAAACTGGCCAACAAGCCACACAGGATCAAACACTACACGTCCAACACAATCAACGAGAATCCAGACTTGAACACCCCAGGGAAGCTCCAGACAGGTGCACCAACATAACCAGGCTTAGCAGGGACGAGACACTTCCGTTTTCTCTATCTAGCAACACAGAATGGACTCACACTCTGGATTCTCAGAGATGCATGATGAGTTGTCCACGCAGGGGTCAATTCAGACTCCACGGTTTAGAACAGAGAAAGGGTGTACTGGCTTTCCAGAACAAACACATACTTTTTCTCGAAATCAACACAGGCTTCTGGTTCAGTACGGAGGTATACACGGGTTTTCTCAGGACCAAACACAAAATTTTCGGATCACAGGGACGCACGAGTATTTCTCTGCAGAGGTCGGGTCGGTCCTACTACCCAGAGCTCCATACGCGTTCAGGCAGTCGGGTAGAATGGAGGAGAAATGGAGGAGAACCCCTCTCACGGCTCATCTTGGCCATCTTATTCGCATGCACCAGGGTTGACACTTGTCACCCATGGAACTGCATGCGTTCCACCAGCACGCGTTCCTCCCACCATTTGGAAAATCACATGTCCTTTCAAAAGGACTTAGGATAACACATATAATGCACATGTTCTTTTGGAATAATAAAAAAATATTATTCCCAGGCTTAAGCCCCCTAGGCTAAAAACTTAGCCCCTTTTTCCCACCTTCCAGCCCCTAATTCCTTGCCCACTCTGTGGATGCTTAGTCCCCCTTCACTCATTCATCTTGGTCGGTGTGCACATGGCAATGTTTATATTTTATTAATTGTTCTGCATGATTACATATACAATAGCAGGCTCCTGGCCTTCAACACTTAGGCTCCCAGGCCTAACAAACACATAAGCCACCAGCTTATAAAAAACTTGGCTCACTAGCCTATAAAACATAATTACAATTTCTTTCAGAACATGGTTTGCAACGGGGCTCGGCCTTGGGGACACTACATTCTCCAAGTTTTGCATCCAAACAATGACCACATCAACAACTCCACAAAGAGGTGTTGTCACATAACTTTTTATCAATAAATGTGGTTTAACACAGGAAGAAATTGCAAAATCTTTTAAACATTGCAACATGTATCTTCACGCAAAATCGAGTCAAAATTTGGAAGAAGTTTTGGAATTGTTAAATGGATGTGGTTTGACCACCCCCGCCCAAATTCGAAAGGAGGTTCTTTCCAACCCTAGTTTTTTCTTTCGTAGAGTTGAAAGAAACATACAATCTAAGCTCAACATCCTCAGGACTTTTGTGAAGGAAGAGTATATCGGCAAACTTGTTAGTGGTAATGCCAGAATAATTAATTTGAGTGAACAAAAGCTTAAATCTACGTTTTTACATTTGCAAAGATTGGGTATTGAGGGTGAAACACTCTCAAGATCGGTGGCGACACAACCGCATTTATTCCTTACTGCAAAGGAAAAAGTTATAGAGTCTTTTAAACATGTCAAGGATTTGGGGCTAAAGAAAGGATCAACAATGTTTGCATATGCCTTGCAGGTAATATTTGGATCAAGAAAAGAAAAGTTAGATGGAAGAAAACTGTGTTTGAGCAGTCTAGGTTTCTCTGAAAAATAAACTTCAGATTTATTGATGCAACTACTGATGGTTCCGAACCTTTCAGAAGAAAAAATGAAGCACAATGTGGATTTTATGGTCAACTCCGTGGGGCTTCAATTGGATGATTTTGTTTATTATCCCTTTCTGTTTGAAGCTAGCTTAGAGAAGAAGATAATTCCTTGGTATAAAGTAGCAGAGGCATTGAAATCCATGAAAGTGTTGAAAACAGAGATGTATCTTCCCCCGCTTTTTCAGTTGCCAGAAAAATGTTTCCTAGAGAAATATGTTTATTCGAATGCAAAATCATCAGTTCTGCTACATATTTACCACTACGCGAACATATGAAAATTGAGCACTGAGAAGGACACATCCACTTAATCAGATGTAGGGCCAAGGCTAGAGGCCAAGAACCACTGTGTGAAAGCTGGGGAGTGGAGCATTGATCAAGATACAAGCAATGATGGGATGTAGGGCTGAGGCAAGAGGCAATGAAGTTCATCTACACACCTCAGTATACCGGCCATAAATAACTACATATACTATGGGCTATTCATCAGCAACCAAAAGAATTTGTAAGTTACATATAATCTCTTTTAGGGGGAAGCAACTTTTGTAGTCTATGTCTAGGTGTTTCAGAAATAAGTCTGTTATTAGGTTGAATGGATTACTGCAATTTTTTTTCTTTTTCTTTTCCTTTCTTTTAATTATGGATGATGTTGCCGCTTGGGAATACTATGAAGAGTCTGAGATAGTAGGGGTCGCTAGGCAGAGTACTGCCAGACTTTGGTATTTTTTGTTTGTGGAATTTAGGAGAGAAATTGGAGATAGATGGAATGCCATTTTCTTAAGATGTACCTGATCTCATCTGTATATGTGACTATATATTAAAAAAATCCAATAACTTCGCAAAAAAAATAGACATGCATTGAATGCATGTCTGTCAAAAACATTTGCAAAGATTGTAAGTGTTTGCTAGTGCTTTCATTATGAATTTTCTTGTGCACTGGTTTCTCATTTATTTTTTTCTAGAACTGTGTTAAAAGCTCCACTTTATAACAACTCTATTGCTGCAGTGGCACAAGAAGAGTACAGAAAGGGTGGTTATAACTTCAAAGTCATACAGTCGCCAGTCAATTTTTTGGGAAGCAAAATTGACAGTATTGCTTTATTCTTTTCAATTCAAGTTACAACTCACTAACATGGGAAAGACATAACACATATTGATTTTTTTAAACACATCACCTTCTACTGTATGTAGGGAACTCTTGTATTTAATTAGACAGATTTTTATTTTACTGAAGAGAGTTTGGTCTGCCGCTAAAGTCATACTTGTCTTTCCAACAAAGTCCTCATCTTTGCAAACACAAGCCAAGTTATCAACTCATTTCAATGAAGAATGTTGTGAATTACTTGTTTTTAAAATATTCAAAAATTGTAGTCATGGTGTGAATGAGTAGTCTAGTTGTACTCTCTATGATGCCTGCTTCATTTGTTTGGCGAGATGGTTGATGGTTCTTGCCATTACAGTGTAGATTTCCTATTTTTCAACAAGTTTTGAAGGTGGTCTAGCAATTTTAACTTATTAGGGGAACACCAACATCTTTTTTTCAAAGGAAAATTTGTGATTTCTATTTATAGAGAGAATGGAAATGACATTTTTCAGGTGCATATAGCACTTTGTAAATTTCATGGACATAGTAAACTAATCCCACCAAAAAATTTCATCTTTCAGCTTATAAAAAACAAAAAAAAATCTCTTAAATTGTCCTTGACTTAGACCATACATACTTTCTTACAACTGAACCATAATGTAATATTCCTTGCAGATTTATCTTATGATTTTCTTAGTTATCCGACTCACAACTTTTGTCGAACCGTTTGTCCACTTAAGATGTTTTGGATTTTTGGTTTATGGATTTAAACAAACAGTTCACATTCACCAATATGTATGGTACCATTTACCAATTAAATCATAAACTTACTGGTGTCTTTTATTTATTAATAAAAGTAGTTAATCAAAATGCTAGAACTTCAACACATACATGCATAAACAGTTAATAGGAACAACATGGGAGGAACCTAGGTAAACTTCATTGGCTGCCCTTGCAAAAGTGCTGGTAAATTTGCTTCTGTGGCTGATGATAATACAACAACCTTTGCAATGAATACAGATCAGTAAGTGGAAGAGATCTGCCCATAAAATAAATATATATTGTAGCTATAGTAGTTTATGGGTAATAGTAATGGGCAACTCCACAAATTTGACCCCAAACATAGGAATACTCGCCCAGACAAGATGCACGTCCCCTCTGAAGAAAGTAAGTAAGTTAACAAAGGGATTAATGTGTTAAAGTTTGCAGCAGAGTGAGTCATTCTCCAAGACTGCCTTGTGTAGGATGACTTGAGGCTTGGAGAAGAGCCTTATTTGAGACAAGACAAAAAGCCTTGTGAGCTTTGTATAAGCAAAAGCCAAGACAAGAGTATATTGTTGATCAGTCTTATTTGTGACAAGATTGAGTGACCTCATGTATTGAGGTATTGCCTTGTGTAGGAAAAAGTGGTGTGTGAGGTTCTCCTAGGCCAAGCAATTGACCATGAGTAGAGAACCAGATGGTCACATCTTGAGACAAATGATCTTTCTTATACGTGAGATGAAAATGATGTATATGTGATGAGCTAGTATGATGGCACGTGAGACCATGGCTGCCATGAGAGACTTTTGATTGTTGGAAGAAAGAAGAAGAGACAAGCTTGTAGAAAAGTCGAGTTGCAAAGATGAGCTGCAAGTCGAGTTGCAAAAGTCGATTCATGCAAAGTCGAGTTGCAAAGATGAGTTGCAAGTCGAGTTGCAAAAGTCGAGTCATGCAAAGTCGAGTTGCAAAATTTGAGTCATGAAAAGTCGAGTTGGTAACTTGAGTTAACAAAGTTTGCAATGCACCAGTGGTAGTCGTTCTAGTCTCCGTGGTCAAGGTCACAATGATTACTGGTCGCTTGGTTCGGTTGTCATTGCTCTTTCCATTCTGTAATGGATCATGGAACCCCTCTCCATGTCAATGACATGGAAGATACCAAACCTACCCTCTCTCCTCCTTCGTCCTCCATTCCAACCTTCCGCATTACCAACCCTGACAATGTTAAGAACCAAACATCAATATAGCATAGAAAAACCTCAGGAAAAGTACTCAACGCCTTGAAAAAGAGATAATTTCAGATAATAAGGCTCTTCGAGGGGGAAACCTCCTTTTACCCCACTTAAATGTTCAAGTACAAGATG
>ML833816.1:21421-34925 GCA_009831015.1 Picea engelmannii
GCATGTTTTTCCTAGTAGTTATCTTAGTAAATAGTTTTTCATGGCTTGTTTTGTTTTGTCCTCCTAGTTTTAGTATGGATAGTAAGATCACATCACCATCTCTTTTTGTATGTTTATAGACTAAGGCCTATTTATTTCAGTTTAAACTATGTAATAGTGTCTCTTCCTAGTTGTCATGGTACAATTTTTTGCAACTTTAACACTTGGTGGTGGGGTTGGTTTCCTTTGTTGGCGGTCTCAACACCAGTGTCACTAATAGATTATGTAACTTTTGTTTTCTAAAGGTTAATACCAAATGTGAAGATATCTGACTTCAACCTCAACGCTCTGCCTCAACAACTGAGGGTATGTCTACAATTACATTTGGAAAATGGAAATAATGCAATAATTGTTGAGAGGGATCTTTGATATCATCTGTGAACCTGGAATTCACATTACACAAGCTGAATTCATATCATCTGTGAACTTGGAATTCACATCACACAAGATGAATTCATATCATCTTTGATTTCTCTTAAGGAATTCATGGAAAATGTATCTTCATTTCTACCCTTCACTTTTATTTTCTTCTTAGGAGGGCACTACAATATGTCCTTACCAAACCCATTAAAATCATCCATGTAATTTGTGTTTTTACGACACTTACCATAAAAGTTTAGAACTTTTGTCCAACGTTTATCCGATTCCAGCATTTGGTCATTTTCAAACCAATGTCAAAAAAGTGAATGTAAGTTGCAAAACAAAACATCCAGATAAAAATAGAAGAACCATTGCATATAACATCCCAAACTATTGGTTTTTACTGAAAATAAAGAAGAACCACTACATATAACAGCCTGCAATATTGTTTTTTAGAAAAAGTATAGAAGAACCACTAAATTTGTTTTTTAGATAAAATGTAGAACCACTGCATTTGTTTTTTTGAGAAAATATTGAAGAGCCACTTCATATAACAGCCTATGATATATTTTTAGACCAAATATTGAAGAACCACTACATATAACAACTTGCAATATTCTTTTTTAGAGCAAATAGTACATATAAAAGCATATACATGGACAAAATAGAACTAATTTCCATCACTATATATATATAAATAATAGAACTAATTTAAGTTATTCACATCACACAATTTTATATTATCTTTCGAATATAGAGATATCTTATTATTTTATTTTAAATAAAAATTTAAATAAATAGATTTTAAAAAGCTATATAAATGAAATTTAGCGTACAGTTCATTATACATTTTGAATAACAAACAACCCTCAATTATTATCTTTTGATGAAAAATATTCATTACTTGTGCATTTAGTATATTAAGTTTCATTGTTCAACATGTATTTCTCAACTAACTCGGCAGGGACTAAGTTGCTATACAACCCTTATTTCATAAACAAAAAGATTACATACACCAAATTGATGTTTGAATTAACTATAATATTAAAATTAAATTATTATTATTATAATCAAAACACTAATTTTTTTCATCTTATACCATATATTATTTTTCTCCATGTCAGGCTACGAATTTAAAGATTTTAATTACCTGAAACACTGAGTTGTCAAACCAGGGTAAGTGAACTTAGAGCTGCTACACTGTATGTGCTGGTAAGATTCTAATTCCTATCTGAAAGTTATTCTGATAAGAAAACACAAACTCACTATTAAAAATTGAACCCTAATGATAATCTTGAAACTAATCATCTCCTGTTTGATTCATCAAAGGAAACAGTTCCGTGCTTAAGTACATGTACTTCTATTTCTGATCCAATGTGGTCTCCCAAGACTATCTACCATTAGCTTAAACACCTAATCATCATCATTTCTATCTAAGCCATAAAAGAAAGATCATTTTCAAAAATCTTTTTATTCTAAACATCAAAAATAGTTCTGAATCTATCCACAGGTAGAATAAATAAATGTCCTATTTACCCTACTGGTGCTGGAAGCTTCCTTTAATCTGATTGAAACACAACTACTTTAACATAACAGAATAAATCTAAACTCGTACTCCTTTTGAATCATGATCAAATTTAAAACCAGAAACAGTCTATGAGCTGACTATCCTAACAGAATCAGAGTAAGCTAACTATCCTAATCAAGACATAGTGAATCTAAACTCACATTCCCTTTAAATCATGTTCAGATTGAAAACTGGAAACAGAGAAAATTTAGTTCATTCCTTAAGTTCTATAGGAGTAAATATCGCATTCAACATTCATCAGTATATGAGATTATCACACTGGAAATGATACAATCCGAAGAATGGTTGAGAAAGAATCTAACAAGGTAATTCTCAAACTTGAATAAACTAACCTATATGCAAATTCTAAAATACTGAAATGAACTAACTCTAACATGGAAAAGAGGCAACGACTTGAACCTGTTGGCGGGCCCAACCAAGAGGTGAAATCGCCGAAAATAAAACCAGATCTACTTAGATCATTCCATGCAAAAACTATTCATACTTCACGCTCCATAATTCATAAAAGGACTCAAATTATTTAACAGCAGATAACATAATGCATAGCAAATTTGTATTATCAAAAATCGTATCTCATAGCACATTGTAACCAACGTTTCTTTAGAGCGATCCTCTGTTTATATAGATCCTCCAAAATAGTTTTAAACAAAGGGGCATTAATCTAAATGGATCTCAGATCCGAAAATGGCTCATAATCAGTTAAAACAAACTTCACAACTTCATGACACGTAGTGTCAAGAAGTGTGGATCATAAAGTATTCTAATGAATCGGTTCTACAACCTCACCCTGAGTCAACATATTGAGTTATTACTCAATCTATCATATGAACCGAACAGTCAATCCACTCTAGCCATGTCGTGCAAGTCTTCGGCAACTTCTTTGGTATCTCCACTAAGTGCGAGCTGGTACCTGGTACTAGTAAGTTTTGTTTCAAAGGAACAATACCTAACTCATGCCACATTAGTATCAACATTAATTTAAAATATCAAAATACATTAAAAATAACTTGAATCATAAGAATACCTTGAATAGCCCCATTTAGTTGTAAAAGGATGTCAAATGTGTCATGGTAAGGCCAGAAGGAAATGATACTAGATATGAAAATGGAGGTCTTTTTGACATGATATAGGCAAAAATATAGTCAAAACTGGAGACTGACATTCCCCCAAACTGAAGTCTTTACCTGTCCTCAGACAACAAAAAGTAAAAAACTGAGATTCATCAGAGTGTTGCAACAAATGCAACCAACATTTGCAATTTCTCATGTTTCTTCATGCTTCTGATTTCCTTCTTAAGGACTCAATTAATGATGATGTGCTTCCTGGCAATCTTCTGCAGTCTCCCGTTCCTCTGGAAAAGACCTTTATTCTTTCATTTTAATCGTTCAATCTTGGACAAGAAATGAGTTTGCCTTAGTTTCATGAGTTCATTTTCTGTTTTGATGTGCCGATCCAATATGGTGTATTCATGTAACTTCTCTTTCAACCTGTGATTCCTGCTTTCTAATCTGGCTATCATTGGTCCCAAGGATTTACTGGAGGAAATTTCACAGTAAGATTCAAATGTTTTACCATGTCCTTGTTGTGTTTGAGGACTGGACACGTGAGTGAACTCATCTGGACTTTGATCATGGGTGTCGACTGGACTAGGTTAAGGAGTAAACTCTTTATACACTTGATCAGGATTGTCGACTGGGCTAAGTTCAGGAGTAGGCTCGTCATACACTTGATCAGGGTTGTTGACTGGGCTGAGTTCAGGAGTAAATTCATTATACACTTGAGCAGGGGTATCTGTTGGCATTTGAATTGGCTTAGGCGCATTAGCTTGCTGATTTACTTTATAGACTTTTCGAATCAGTTGGGAAAGAGTCCAGGTCATTTCAGAGGACTCCAGAGCCTCTGCATGATCCTCCAAACTTTGTAATTTTTCCTGTGGTGGGTAACTGGGTATAGAGTTATCCATTCCTGATAGTGTGCGTGTGCATTTTCATTTGGGATTTCTCCTAGGTTTGTTAGTTAACTCTTCCAGTTGTTCCACATCAATAATATTCATAGCTGTTGGAGGAGAAATCAGAATTTCAAAATTCGCTTATGTAGGAACAGTGTTTTCCACTCTGTCATGGCTAGTTTCCACACCATCGAAACCATGGACATTGTTAGCGATATTTCTTGTCTCGAGACAAGAAATAGAAACAAGACAGCGAAAGTCCTGAATCCCCGAGATTCAATAGGGACCATCCATCTGGAAAGGACGCGTGGTAGGAGATCAGCGTTATCGGGGAGGGTCTCGAAAGGGAAGCGTCCATCGGAGTTGAATCCATCGGGATATCGGAGATCCTAGGAGCGAGAGTTGCAGAATCGCGATACGCGATTTCCCGATCGTGACAAAGGTGGACCCCAGAAGAGGTCACGTGAGAAAAGGACAGGTGGCAGGCGAAATCGAGATTCGACATATCGCGAGTCCCGTGGACTTATGCTTTTTGACATCGAAAAGTCCGAGACACCGATGAGGTAAGGTCATAGTCATGGGTGACGGTCACGTTGGCCAGGGCTAAGCCAGGAGGGCCAGAGCGAAAAAAGGTGCGTCGTGACTCTGGGAATCACGAGTCATGGAGACATGCGCATTGTGACATCGCAAGTGCCGAAACTCCGACGGAGGTATAGGGATGCGGTCTTATGAGAGGTGGTCGTATGGACTATAGTATAGCCAGGAGGGCTAACCCATACACGCGCTCATCGGAGAATCGGTGATCGGGAATTCAAAGGGTTAAGAACTCTTGACAACGGGGAACGCGAAACCCTGAAACCCGATACAGAGTTGGGAAAAGGTCTCGGTGAAGTTCAGAAGATCGTGAAGAAAGGAGAAGAGACCTGTGAACTAGGTCGGGATTTCACTCGGGGATCCAAAGAGCCGCTTCAGCTCAGCAGAAAAGGAGAAAGAGGATGGGTGAAGCCTCGCGTCACCCATTTATTACAGAGTATGGAGGACCCGGCTGAAATTGACCCAGGAAAGTCCCTTGTACCGGTTCTCTCCAGGAAAGCCACGCCAAGACTCCAACTCACCAGGGAAGCATGCACACACCAGTTATTATTCAAAGGGCTCAGCTACCCCCTGGCGCGAGCCATGCTGAATTAAAGAGGCGCATGACAGGGGAGCAGAGGGTAGATTTGATTGAGGTAGACCGACATCCCATCCTGACAGAGAAGCTCCTCAACGTTAAGCATTGAATTCACGATATGATCGCGCCTTGAGGGATAGAGTTAGTTCCAAGTATATGTAGGCATTTTTGCCATTTTTGTAAGGATCGATGGTTGAGCAGAGCTCTCGGTTGTAAATCTTTAATGAAGCACTGTTTTCTGGTTATTTTTAGACTTCTAAGACTTCTTGCCTTATGAATGCCAGTTTCTTTACATCTTTGTTATACTGTGTTAAAGCAGCTCGGAATTGGAGGATCCAATCGAGTTGTAGCTGTTATAGGATGATGTTGTAATGGATCACTGTAATAGTTACAGAGTCTCTAATCAGTTCTTGTGATTTTCCCAGCGCTGAGTGACTTGGAATTGGAGGATCCAGTCAAGTCTTCTTTTCAGTTTCTTGAAGCTCTGAACCAGGAGGATCTTGCATTCAGAGTTTTTCCCCTACAAACCGCTGTAAGCCTGTTGTCCAGAGCAGTTTGTTCACCTTTCTTATTAAGTCTTCCACCTGCTCATCTTTAATCCACCCGCTGGCTGAAGTTAGGATTCCAGACCTCCTTTGTTCTTTACGTACCAGATCCAGTCCCTGATTTAGAGTGATGCCTCCTCGAGCCATTATCTCCATGTGATCATCCCTTATAAACAAATCATGACATTAAACTGATGGGTGTCGGGCTCTGCTCTTGCAAGCAATCCAGGAGTGACTTCCGATGCTAACAGACATCAAATGAATGTTATGTACCGGGATTATCATCTCTGGGTTCAATTGTGTAGTCTGGTGTATTCTTAGGGTCTTCACAAATTTTGGTCAGGTTTTTAACACCCTTTTTCTTAGAGTTCGACTTCTTCTGTGGAGGAGCAAACTTAACATTTTTATCTCTAGATTTTTCAGAGGATAGGGTTCTTACAATGAACATATCCCAAGTTTCTTGTTTGTGGGACAATGTAGACTTAATCAATATCTTGACAAGACCAAAATGAAATAAACTACCTCTAAAATCTTTGGCCTTGCGGACCTGTTCTGCCATTTTCTTTAAACTCTTCAACAGAAAGTAGGGTATGTTCATCAAATGGTTACCTTCGAAATGTAGGAGGAGTCGAGCATGACATGGAAACATGATTGTATATCGTCCTTCGCAAGTGAGGTAGCGTTGGAGGATAGCTAGCAACTGAGCCCATTTTGGTTCTAACCATGACCTTGATGTGCCCTCTGACCATTGTAATTTCCAATACTGTGGTTGCAAAAGCTGCGTGTAGAGCTTCTTGTCGAAGGGCTAGCCCTTCGTCCATTTTTGACCAGTGTTGGGTAATTGAATTGCTTCAGAGATGAATTTTTCTGTGACTTCAAACTCTAGCTTGCCCACCTTAGCTAGTCCATCACGAAAACGCAGAGCGAACTGAAGCGTGATTGAATCATCATACCCATCGAATTTCTTGAAAAACAGCTCCCATCCAACTTTCTGGAAAATGTGTTTGGTGGCTTCATACTCAGGGAGGGCCTCCAAGTCTGCAAAGCTCTCAGTTTCGTGACGATTTTCCAGCATAATTTCACTCGGTATCACAGGAAAGGTCCACAGGTGAGCAACGAAATTAGATGAGGGCAACAGAAGAATAGAGTATGATGTGTGAAGTAGTCGTGAGATGAATCATAGGAGAACGTTTGAATTGTCGTGAGGGTCGATAGCATGTAAGGAAATGATGATGGTCGTACAGGCTTGCAGAATATTATCATATATGAATCATGTCGAAATCAGCCAAGATAATGTAGTGCATTTCAATGATATGAAATGTCGAGGTGGATTGGTTTATTAGGTACAAAGTATAGGTACAATGAAACATTATGGAGCAACGAGGCATTCCCAGTTCAAATTATTATTATGTAATTTAATACATTAAACCAACATGAAACTAAGTGTACCTGAATTAGATTACCTTTCCCCTTGTTATGCATTTTTGACTGTAGAGATCTTTGAAGTCAAGTCTGTATCTGGAGAGCGCAAAAAATTTGTAATTTGAATTTGTATTTTTGATGACCACTGTAGCTGATAGATGTTGTGCTGGCACTGACTGGTACTGATGAAATAACCCGAAATCTGCAGAGAAATTTGAACCAATAATATCTTGCTGGGAAAAAGACTTTTCGTTCATGAAAGCAAATTATCTGATGATTATCCCTGAACCTGACTTTTGTTCCTTCCTGAAAGGGATCAATTAAAATCATGTCTTCAACAGATTCAAAGCTTAAACCCATGGTACAATTCTTATTTGTGTGAGTAAATGTTCTGGAGTCGAACACAAAAAGAAATCATTGGATTACCGGCCATTAATGAATGTCGTTAACCAATGCGAGATGACCCACCGGTGATGTCAATGGGCCTCAAGGTACCTATAGTACATACTAACAGGTACAAATAAAGGTCCTGGTGTCGAGTCACCTGTAGGATCTATCAACCAAGAGACATTGATGTATTCCCATGGTTGTTAGCAAGGAAATCTGCCATTGAGGCATGCAGAGTCCAGGGTACTAAATAATCTCTAATCTCTACTCCAGATAAGGTGTTGGTGTCGATGGAGTGAGATTTGTTGGAAGGTGGACCTTAACATATTCCACATCATCCAATGCGAGTGCAGATAGAAATCTTGCAGACATAATTTTTGGAACAGTAATCACTTATTTGTGGATTTCATGAGCCCAAGTTAGTATATGCTCAATGCTTTCTCATGTTTTGAGAGTCTGAGAAAATGCTAAAAGAAAACTCTAGGGGGGTTCTTTCCCATCATAATTCATCAGGCCTGGTAAAGAATAATCCTTTCCTTGATAAATGCCCCTTTCATTCTTTAATGAGCAGTCAAAGGGAGCAAACAAGCTCAAATTTATTTATTTCAAAACAAGTCAGTGTATATTGATAAGAAAATTTCATGAATAAAATGGTCTCACCTTTTTACTTGTTGCGAGAGAGTGATGACGTTCAGTTCTGTACTTGTTTTGAAAAACCTGTAAAACTGAAGACAATATATCAACATATTAAAAAATAAATGTTTTTTTTATATATATATATATATAAATATTTTTATTATTTGTTTTTTTTTAATTTTATGGTAAAATTCTATTATTTACAAAAATCTTAAAACAACATAAACGATCAAGGATTAGCAGGAGGAGAAGACTCCTCTCCCACTATCTTTATTTCTGTTTGTTTGGCAATTTCCTGTAGAAAATCAACTTTTGACAAGGGTTTGTTATACACTTTTAATCGATGTCCATTTACTACAAAGGAATTATGAGAGTCATCGATGGTCTTGATTCTGACAGAACCATTATCAAAAACAATTTCTACTTCATAAGGTCCCAACCACCTTGTCGTAAGTTTCCCTTTGAAAGTTTTGTATTTGGAATAAAAAAGCAATGCCCAATCCCCTGGTTGAAAATGCTTTTTCTTAATGTATTTGTCATGCCATTTGCTACGTTGATTTTGTACAAGGATAGTTCTTTGAAGAGCATCCTACTTAATTTCTCCCAATTCATTTAGTTGCATGACTCTCTGTTTTTGTGCCTCATCCAAATTCAACCCCAACTCTGCTGCTAGGCGGAAGGTATGAATCTGAAATTCTATGGGAAGGAGAATTTGCTTGCCAAATACCAATTCATAAGGGGGTATGACCAATGGTATTTCTCCATGTAGTCTGGTATGCCCATAAAGCCTCTGGAAGCCTATCTGCCCAATCTTTGTGATGCAAATGTATTGTCTTGGTCAGAATAACTTCTAGAAATTTATTCATGGATTCCACTTGCCCATTGGCTTGTGGATGGTATGGGGAGGACTTACAGTGTTTTATCCCATATTTATCTGTGAGTTCTTTCATCAACTTGGAAGTAAATTGGGTGCCTTGATCAGTAACAATCTCTCGTGGAACACCGAAGCGGGTAAAGATATCTTCATAAATAAATTCAACCACCGATTTCTCAGTTGCTTGATATAAGGATTTTACCTCTACCCACTTGGTCACAAAATCTGTGCAAACCAAGATGTACTTCTTCTTCCTTGACATTGGGGAAATCGGTCCTACAAAGTCAAGTGCCCATTTATCGAATGGTTCAATCACAACCTGCGGTCGTAAGGGCATCTCGTCTGCTACGATAGGTCTTCCCATCCTTTGACAACTATCACAACTTCTCACATATTTTGTTGCATCCTTAAACAATGTCGACCAATAGTATCCTGATTGTAAGACTTTATATGCCATTCTCTTATTAGAGAAATGTCCTCCACATGGCCCATCATGACAGGACTGAAGGATATCGGGAATCTCGTCTTCCCGGACACATCTCCTAATGATCATATCAGGACTTGTATAGAAAAGATCACTTCCTACCCAAGAGTAGTAAGCACTTTGTTGAATAATTCTTTTCTTTTGTGGAGGTGAAAAATGAGCTGGTAATCTTCCTGTAACTAAGTAATTTGTTGTATCTACAAACCAAGGGGTCTTAACAGCTACCGCAAATAGATGTTCATTAGGGAAGTTATCATTCACTGGGATGTCAGTACTATCTTGAGGAATACGAGAAAGAAAATCCGCAACTACATTCTCTTTCCTTGGCCGATCAACTATAGTGATGTTAAATTCTTGAAGCAGCAAAAGCCATCGTGTGATTCTTCCAGTAGTAATTGGTTTGCTCATAAAGAATCTGATAGCAGAATGGTCTGTATGTACAAAAACCTCATATCCAGTGATGTAATGGCGAAATTTGTTAATGGCATGAACTACTGCTAAAAATTCCTTCTCTGTTACAGTGTAGTTCAATTCAGGAGGAGTAAGGTTTTTGCTAGTGAAGTAAATTGCATAGTTTTGTTGGTTTTCTTTTTGTCCGAGCACTCCTCCTAAGGTAGTGTCTGAGGCATCAGTTGAAATATGGAAAGGAAGAGACCAATTTGGTCCTCTTAGAATAGGTGCCATGGACAATTTTGCTTTCAAATTCTCAAAAGCATTCTGACAATTGTTATCCCAACAAAATTCTGCATCTTTTGCTAACAGTTTAAACATGGGGCTGGCTATCTTTGTAAAGTTTTCAATAAATTGACGATAATATCCAGCATGTCCCAAAAAACTTCTCACATCTTTTTGGGTTTTTGGAGAGGAAAGTTTAACTATCACTTCAATTTTGGCTGGATCAACTTTAATTCCTTCTGCAGACAAATGATGACCCAATACTATTCCCTCAGTTAACAACATTTTACATTTTTCGTGACTAAGGGATAAATTTGATTCCTTACAACAAATCAAGACTTTCTCGAGATTACTTAAGGCTTCTTCGAAAGTGTTACCATAAACAGTAAAATCGTCCATGTATACTTCCACACAATCATGAATTAAGTCAGCAAAGATCCCAAGGACTACTCTCTGAAATGTAGCAGGAGCATTGCAAAGTCCAAAAGGTAGCACTTTATAAGCATAAGTGCCCCAAGGACATGTAAATGTTGTTTTGTCTTGGTCTTTAGGAGCAATTTGAATCTGATTGTATCCACTATATCCATCGAGAAATGAAAAGTATCTTTTTCCAGCCTAGGTATCCAAAACCTGATCTATAAAGGGTAAGGGAAAGTAGTCCTTCAGGGTTTCCTTGTTCAACTCCTTAAAGTATACACACATTCTCCATTTCCCTGTCATTTTCTTTGGTACCACAATAAGAGGTGAAACCCACTTGCTGTCAGCAATTGGATAAATGAATCCAATGTTTAATAATTTCTGTAATTCTTCTTTCACAAAGTCTTTTAAGATTGGATTCATATGCCTCTATGGTTGTCTTATTGGGGTTATCCCTGGTTGGATATAGATGTGGTGAATGTAGGTGTCAGGATGCACTCCTCTCATATCAGTGTATTCCCATGCAAATTCCCCTGACTTCTCTTTCAAAAGGTTTGTTAACTGTTCCTGTTGGCTGAGACTTAATTCAGAGTTGATGTATAGACATCTGCCTGGGCTAAGTTCTACTGGAATAGTGTATGACCCTGCATGTTCATCAATGGTGAAAACCATAGATGGTGAAAATGAGGAAAATAACTCACTTCGTTCTTGAAATTCCTCTCTGAAAATTTGATCTTATTGAAGATATGTTTGTGGGAACTCAACATTTTCTGTCAGAAAGAAATTGTCTTAGAATATCATCCTCTGTAGGTTCTTGTAGTGCGTGAAACTCATCAACAGAGAATAAAGATTCTTCATCATCATTCTCATGATAGGGACATTTCAGCCACCATAATTCTTCTGTGACTGGTTGAGCAGGTGGAAAAATAGTAAGTTTCTGTGAAGAAATGCCATTTGAGATAAACACATCCCCACCACGACATCCTATGAAATCATTGGCCGTGGCCAACCAAGGTCTCCCTAGGATGATTGGATGGCCTTTTGTGGGGTCCTTTGAATGAATAATCATGAAGTCAACAAGATATTCCCACAAAGCTAGTGTAACAAGGATGTCATCAAGAACCCCCAACAGGTTTTATGGTTGTTATGTCAGCCAGTTCAAGAACTATAGGAGTGGGGTGAAGGAGTTGGCTTAGTTGTAACAGTTCCACTGTATTGATAGTCATTATATTAATGGCTACACCTAAATCAACTAAAGTATTACCAATATAAACATTGTTGATAGTCACTGAAACTATTGGGTTCCCTGGGTTGGCATACTTCACAATTTTAGGTGTCCCAGAAATACAATTTGATGACTAGCCTACTAGGTGTATCGTGGGTGGATCTTTCTGTTTCCGACCTAGTTTATTAATGCAGAGTTCTTTGATGGTTTTGGTGTAGATGGGAACATATTTGATTGCTTGTAACAATGGAATCTTAACACAGACATTTCTTAATTCATTCATGATGTCAAACTCAGATTGAACAATTGGTTTCTTAATGAGTGACCTTTCAGGAAAAGGAGGTGTTTGGGGAACCTGAGTTTGTATGTTACACTGTGGTTCAGATACTTTATGCTTTGGAATGATAACATCTTTTAAAGATTCCCCATTTGATGAATCATCTATAGGTTCTTCCTCATGTTCTTGGATAATTACCTTTGGTGCTGTTCTTGTTACAGGCTGAGTTTTATTTAAAATTTTTCCAGATCTCAGCTGTATTTGTTGTATGGAAATGGGGTTTATGGTGTAAGCTGGGTAATTTTGAAAATCAACATTATGGAGTGGCAGAGGTGGTCTGTGGCTAGGATTTGGAATGGGTTGAGCGGGCAAAATGGTGGAACGAGGTGGATTCTGAGGTTGCTGAGGAGTTTGTTGAATGGGTGGTAAAGGAGGTGGAGTAAAACCAGGCAGTAACTAATGTATATTTGGAGGATACTGAGTGCATGGATTCTGGGGAATTGGTACTGCATGCTGCTGTTGGTTATTTCCAAAATTCGGGTCTCTCCATCCCTGGTACCAAGGTTGAGCAGGGACATTTTGTGGAGGCCAATTTGGCCAGTTCCATGGATGTTGTTGTTGTTGAGAGAAGGGTGGATAGTAGTTGGAAGGTTGTGGGGATGGTTCTTGATACGTATTTGAGTTCCTAGGTTGCCAAGGCCTCTTAGGTGCAGATGGAGTCCCTGGAGCTTCCCCGCCCTTGAATATGGCTTGCAATCCTGGTAAGGATGGGAAATCTTCTATTTTATGATTTCCAGTACATATTGCACATATAGAAACATTGTCCAAAGGACATTCTCGTAAAGGATGCCTTTTTTTGCATTTTGGGCAGAATATGCTTAATACAGGGTTTTCCTCTTCCTGCTTTCTCTTAATCTTCAAAGTGTCTAATTGAGAGCCAATTGTTCCTAAAATATCTGTTTTAAAATTTTCCAAAAGGTTTCCCAATTCAATTCTAGTAACTCCACCAGATGTGGGTACTTTGGTGTTTTTGTTGACAGGTTCTCTCACATTTTTTGTAGTTTTCCCCCTACTTCTTGAGTAAGTTCTACATAGTTCACTGATTGCTTCAAAGTCTTTTTGATAAATGTCTCCTGAAGCCATTAAATTGAGAGTGTCAATATATTCATCTGAAACCCCTTTTAAGAAAAGAGTCTTAATTGCTTCATCTTGGAGGTCATTGTATTTAGATTTTTGAAGGGTATATGTAAATCTTTCTAAGAAATCCTCAAGGCTCTCTTCATCTTGTTGTTGCATTTTAACAATATTATTTTGAGAATCCTTGGGTCTACAATAGTCCTGGTACTTCTTTAAAAATTTTGCCTTCATATCTTCCCAAGATCTAATGTTGTACTCTCCTAAACTCATGAACCAATGTAATGCAGAATCTTTTAGGGTAGCAGGAAACAACTTCAGT
>ML833816.1:34975-46169 GCA_009831015.1 Picea engelmannii
CAACATGAATTTCTCCTCGTTCTCTTCTATCCAATTCTCTCCCTCTTTCTGCCATGTTAAAAGGATTACCAAAAATTGTATATGCAATCTGATCTTTCTTTGGTGAGGATGTGAAATCCCACCTCTCTGGATTCTTTTTGACATAATTGCTATCTCCTATTGGTTCTTTTGAGGATACTATTACCTTAGATTCAACAGTTGCAGTGGTTATTTGTGAAATTATAGTGTCAGGGTTTCTGAGAAGAGCTTGCACTTCTTCTGGATTAACTGTGTCAACCAAGTTTGGATCACCAGGAATTTGAGTTTGTTGGTATGTGATGTTTCCTGGTTCTATGTTTTGTTCTATGGTTTCCTCAGCCAGAGTTCCAGTCTCAGTTTCTATTGCTTTTTGGGTGGAGGTTTCTTCTTTTTGTTGTTTTGTATTTCCCCTAAATCTACCTCTATGATCTCTATTTCTCATGAAGACATACTAAATAAAATAAAAACTAAGATTGAGTTTCAGAGGAACCTGTGATAACTGATATGTCGGTTCTCACCCTTCGTTTCACAGCTCCTCTTTCGTCAACCTGAAAACATACCACACCAAACCAAATACATTTTAAGAAAATAACCAAAACAATTATCTAACTTACCTTCTAAACAGCTCCCCGACAATGGTGCCAAAAATGTCAGGCTGTGAATTTAAAGATTTTAATTACCTGAAACACTGAATTGTCAAACCAGGGTAAGTGAACTTAGAGCTGCTACATTGTATGTGCTGGTAAGATTCTAATTCCTATCTGAAAGTTATTCTGATAAGAAAACACAAACTCACTCTTAAAAACTGAACCCTAATGATAATCTTGAAACTAATAATCTCCTGTTTGATTCATCAAAGGAAACAATTATGTGCTTAAGTACAGGTACTTCTATTTTTGATCCAATGTGGTCTCCCAAGACTATCTACCATTAGCTTAAACACCTAATAATCATCATTTCTATCTAAGCCATAAAAGAAAGATCATTTTCGAAAACCTTTTTATTCTAAACATCAAAAATAGTTCTGAATCTATCCACAGGTAGAATAAATAAATGTCCTATTTACCCTACTGGTGTTGGAAGCTTCCTTTAATCTGATTGAAACACAACTACTTTAACAAAACATAATAAATCTAAACTCGTACTCCTTTTAAATCATGATCAAATTTAAAACCAGAAACAATCTATGAGCTGACTATCCTAACAAAATCAGAGTAAGCTAACTATCCTAATCAAGACAGAGTGAATCTAAACTCACATTCCCTTTAAATCATGTTCAGATTGAAAACTGGAAACAGAGCAAATTTAGTTCATTCCTTAAGTTCTACAGGAGTAAATATCGCATTCAACATTCATTAGTATATGAGATTATCACACTGGAAATGATACAATCCGAAGAATGGTTGAGCAAGAATCTAACAAGGTAATTCTCAAACTTGAATAAACTAACCTACATGCAAATTCTAAAATACTGAAATGAACTAACTCTAAAATGGAAAAGAGGCAACGACTTGAACCTGTTGGCGGGCCCAACCAAGAGGTGCGATCGCCGAAAAGAAAACCAGAGCTACTCAGATCATTCCATGCAAAAACTATTCATACTTCACGCTCCATAATTCATAAAAGGACTCAAATTATTTAACAACAAATAACATAATGCATAACAAATTTGTATTATCAAAAATCGTATCTCATAGCATATTGTAACCAACGTTTCTTTAGAGCGATCCTTTGTTTATATAGATCCTCCAAAACAGTTTTAAACAAAGGTGCATTAATCTAAACGGATCTCAGATCCGAAAATGGCTCATAATCAGTTAAAACAAACTTCACAACTTCATGACACGTAGTGTCAAGAAGTGTGGATCATAAAGTATTCTAATGAATTGGTTCTACAATCTCGCCCCGAGTCAGCATATTGAGTTATGACTCAATCTATCATATGAACCGAACTGTCAATCCACTCTAGCCATGTCGTGCAAGTCTTCGGCAGCTTCTTTGGTATCTCCACTAAGTGCGAGCTGGTACCTGGTACTAGTAAGTTCTGTTTCAGAGAAACAATACCTAACTCATGCCACATTAGTATCAACATTAATTTAAAATATCAAAATACATTAAAAATAACTTGAATCATAAGAATATCTTGAATAGCCCCATTTAATTATAAAATGATGTCAAATGTATCATGATAAGGCCAGAAGAAAATGATACTAGATATGAAAATGGAGGTCTTTTTGACATGATATAGGCAAACATATAGTCAAAATTGGATACTGACACTCCATATTAATCATATATCATAAATAGAGACATCAATAAAATAAAATTAAAAACATATCACCCTAAAACATAATGTTTACTCATCTTTAAAATGCTAAAATATTATGTATGTTCTTACTTATCATATTTTTCAACTAAGCATACATAGATGCTCTTAGGTCCACGTGTAAGTTATAAATGATTTTGATATAAAAGTATATTCTTATCACATAAGCCTAGTACAGGGAAAGTATTTATGTTGAATGTTTTAATCTTCAAAGTGACCTGTGATGCTTAATATATTTGAGCCAATTGTAATGCTTCATTGAATGTCTAATATGTTAGGTGTGGAATTTTTATTTTGTAAGTATAATCATCTTTGGATTTAGTATTTAATATATTTGAGCCAATTTTTATGCTTCACTGAATGTTAGGTGTGGAAGTTTCATTGTGTAAGTATAATCATATTTGGATTTAGTATTTATATGATTTTTTGGTGTTAAAAAGTTATATTTATATATGTCTTGTATTTGGGATGAGATGATGTTTTACTTTAAAGTCTAATTTCTTGGAAAGTAGTTTGGATTTAGTATTTAATATGATTTTTTGGTGTTAAATTTATTTATTTATATATGCCTTGTATTGGGAATGAGATGGTGTTTTATTTCAAAGTTTAATTTCTTGAAAAGTAGTTTAAATAAATATTAATGAAATATTTTATCATTTTAGTAATTTATTGAACCCACTACTTAGAAAATAAATGTTTTCTTATTATTTAATAACATATTTGTTGATAAATCCAATGTCAATGTGATAGTATACTTAATATTGTATTAGAAAATAGATGTTTTATTGTTATTTAATAACATATTTGTTGATAAATCCAATGTCAATGTGATGGTATTTGTAGTATTCAATGACATTATTTACAGGACATTTATATCCATGTAATGGGAAATCATCAAAGTTAATATTGTATTAGAAAATAAATGTTTTCTTGTTATTTAATAACATATTTGTTGATAAATCCAATGTCAATGTGATGGTATACTTAATATTGTATTAGAAAATAGATGTTTTATTGTTATTTAATAACATATTTGTTGATAAATCCAATGTTAATGTGATGGTATTTGTAGTATTCAAAGACATTATTTATAGGACATTTATATCCATGTAATGGGACATCATCAAAGTTATCGAGGTCTTTAATTAAACATTTATTTGAATATGTGTATTGTACATAATAACATTATGATAATAGTTGTAATGATTAAAGTCATTTTTGGTGGAGCATTTATTTATATGTAATGATATATGATTAGATTTATTGAAATTCTTTTAAGGGTTGTTGATAGCTTCTTTGTTATTATTTAATATAGGAAACAAAGCAATTTAGTATGAGAGTTTTTTATTACCACATGTATCAAAGTTATCGAGGTCTTTAATTAAACATTTATTTGAATATGTGTATTGTACATAATAACATTATGATAATAGTTGTAATGATTAAAGTCATTTTTGGTGGAGCATTTATTTATATGTAATGATATATGATTAGATTTATTGAAATTCTTTTAAGGGTTGTTGATAGCTTCTTTGTTATTATTTAATATAGGAAACAAAGCAATTTAGTATGAGAGTTTTTTATTACCACATGTATGAAGTCCTCTTCTTACGAGACTTATATAAAGTTATTATTCATTGGTTGATGTGGTTTTCTTGTTAAGAAGGATTAATATAAAGTCTTGTTAAAGGAGGTTCTATAACTCTTATGCAAAATGGTTCAATGTAAACATTTGTCCATGGAGGTTTAATGTAAATCCTTGTAAATGGTGGATCTTTTTAAAGTTTCAATAAAAATATTATTAGAAGTTTCATTGTCATAGAGATTGATGATCAATAAAGTGATTATTGAGAATAGTTGTTTCATTGTCATACTCTAACGCTAATAAACTAAAACTAAAAAAAAATGAAATTTATAATGTAAAAGAAAAATAGAAAAGCCAACCATAATAATAAAAATTAATAAAACACTTATTGAGAATAGATGTTTTATTGTCATACCCTAATGCTAATAAACTAAAACTAAAGAAAAAAATAAGTTTATAATGTAAATGAAAAATAAAAAAGCCAAAGAAGAAGAAGAAGAAGTAGCAGTAGCAACAACAACAACAACATTCATCTCCATACTAGGGACATTATGGATTAAGAGTTAGTAGACTATGGTTAAGGAAGAGGAACTCGTTCTTCTTGTTAGAAAAGTGGGTGTGCTCGTTTAACCATAGACAATATAACAATATTGTCACCTAGCACAAAGGCCACCCTCGAGCACCTTAATCTTGACATAGAGAAGAATTATGGTAGCAAATCAATAACCAACCAAGGTTAGCGCACCAAGCAAAGATAACCAAAGACCAAGCAGAAAGTCCAAGCAGAAAGTCCAAGCCTGAAACCGAAATACAAGTTGCAGTAGCTGCAACTCCTCTCCATACTTGCACACAACTGGTCTTATGTTGTTGCGAGTGAGTGTGCCACAAATGAGCTCTAGCGCCCTCTATTTATACTACTCCATCTAAGTTGTTTGGGCCGACTTCTCTTCCTAGGGATTAATAACTCAATACTAGTTATTCCATTAAGACGACTAGTCTTCTAGAGTTATTATCCAAGTATTTAGGGTTTCTCTTGCTTCCCAAAATATTCTAGTCTCGTCAAAGGTTACAAGTGGAGGTTAATACCTCCCGCAACTACCATAATATCAACACTCCCTCCTATCTAGGGAGGTGTTAAAGGAAATGGTCTTGAGCACAAACATACCATTCAACCGGTAGCATCAACATAACCACATAGGCTATCTCATGATCAAATCATGAGCACCATCATCACTATCCAATAGAACACAACTATGTCTATTCATAGTAGTATATAACTACTATCCAGTGGTACACAACCACTCTCAGTAGCACACTGCTACTAACCAGTGACATACAATCACTATTAGTGGATCACATCCACCATAGTAGCATACAACTACTGTCCAGAGACATACAGTCTCAACAATCATATCATATTATATCAATCTGCATAAACAATACCATGATACAAATTGAGTCATCTGAGCCATTCTTCCACTCACATCTGTGAGATCTGGAAGAGCATCTGCCCTCAGAAAGTAAAACATCATCCATGGGCTATCTGGACTATTCTTCTCAAGCATAGAAGAATAATTGTCCCTAATTTCTGGGTGTGGACCATTCACTTAACTGGGCCATTCTTCCAACACTAATCATAGTGCAACCTTGAGAGAATGAGTCTGCCTTAGGGAATGCCTGTCCCTGATTGTTGAACGTGGACCATTCACCTAACTGGGCCATTCCTCCGGCACTAATTATAGTACATCCTGGAGAGAATGAGCATGCCCTAGGGAATGACTGTCTGGACCATTTCCTATGGAAATGACTATCTTGCACCAACCTCCAAAATAGACCATTCTTTGAAACTGCTCACAACTGTGAACTTCGAAAGAATGACTGCCTGGAAAGGTAAACCATTCTACTTGAACACTACTCAGAGTGACTGCCAAGAAGAATGATTTCCCTAGACCATTCCCCCACATTGGCCACAAGGGGAATCGTTGTCTATGGTACATCAACAATTTATCAAACCATTTTCATTATGAAAATGGCTGTCTGATCTGGACCATTTTCCAAACTGGAAAATGCTTGTCTGTAAAAAATCTCGAACCACTTTCCAGACTGGAAAGGAACTGCCCAACCTGAACCATTTTCCAAACTGGAAAATAACTGCCCATGAATAATATGTATCAATGCTCCCTCCCAACCTGGGGATCCATATCTTCCCTTTCAGCTAAGGGAGTTATCTCCACAAGTCCCATCTTGTCCTGTAAGTACACAAATTTTAACCTGGACAAAGGCTTTGTCAGAATATCTACTACCTGCTCATCTTTGGAGATATACTGTAGTTCCACTTCTTCTTCTTGGACTTTATCACGAAGAAATTAGTATTTGATCTCAATATGTTTCGATTGTTCATGAAACACTAGGTGTTATGATAGCCTTATACAAATTTGATTGCCATGGTATATTACGGTCGAATCTGGTACCTAATCAAATAATTTAGAAATCAACTTCCTCAACCATACTGCTTCAGTACATGCCTCACATGCTGCGATATATTATGTTGTTGCTCTGCTGAGTACGATCAGAATCTGTTTCCTACTGGCCCATGATATCATAGCAGAGCCCATACTGAAACACATCCCTGAAGTACTCCTTTTGTCTTCTGCACTCCATGCCCAATCTGAATCTTTGAAAACATGAAGTTGTATATCACTGAATGAGGTGTATCTTAAACCGTAGTTTAGCGTCCCACGAATATATCTTAGAACATGCTTTGCAACTATCCAATGCTCATGTCTGGGTTCCACCTGGAACCGGATTAAGGTCTTTACAACAAAGCAAATATCTGGTTGAGTATTCACTAGAAACATCAATGACCCAATCAATTGCCGATATAGGGATGGGTCTACTAGATCAGAATCTTAGTCTCTTACTTTTCTTATATATGTGGTCATAGGAGTGGCCATAAATTTGCAATCCATCATTCCAAATTTCTGAAGAATCTTCACTGCATACTTTCCTTGTCCAAGGAATATTTCACCACGCTTCTACCATACTTCTAGTCCCAAGTAATAGTGCGAGACCAAGATCTTTCATATCGAACTCAGAAGCTGATTCCTTCTTACACTGGGTGATGAGAGATTCTTCACCTATCAAGAATAAGTTGTCGACATATAGCAGTAGAATCACAGGTGCATTTGTCAGAACCTTGTAGTATAGATTTGGATTTGCATGACTCTTAGAGAAACCAAGTCTTATTAAGTAACTATCTATTCTGGCATACCAAGCTCTTGGAGCTTTCTTGATTCCATACAAGGATTTACTTAATCTGCAAACATGAGTGTCTCTAGAATGTACCTCAAAACCTTGAGGTTGTTCAATGTATACTTCTTCTTCAATTGCTCCGTTGAGAAAATTTGTCTTTACATCCATCTGATGTAGACTCCATCCCATGGAAGCAACAAGAGACATAATGACTCTAGTAGAAGTATATCTGGAAACATGAGCAAAGGTTTCGTCATAATATTCTCCCTCCTTTTGTGAGAACCCTCTAGCTACAAACCTTGCCTTGTATTTATCCAGACTTCCATCTACTGCATATTTGATATTATAGACCCATTTTGAAGTTACCACTAATTTTTCCTTGGGTCTAGGCACAATTTCCCACAGGTCATTTTTCATGATAGACTGGTATTCTTCTGTCATGGCTTCTTTCCACTATTTCTTCTGAGCCGCTTCTTCAAATGTGGTGGGTTCTTCATTTATAAGCTTTGTCATACATGTTGCATAGTTGGAGAATCATTTGGGATTTTTTCTCTCTATGAAGGTGCCACTTGGAGCTTTGAGTCTTTCTTCTTCTTGGAGAGTAGCTTCAAGCCAAGATGGACATTTTTTGGTTTTGGGTACAATTATTCATTTAATAGGTTCACATGGTTGCATCGGATGATCAAGTTGTTCTCATTCTTCATTTCGCCTTTCTGGAAGACAAGTGCTTTCTTCTTTAGGCTCTTCATATTCTTCTTCTTCCATGGATTCTTCTATAGATTTCTTGAAAGCCATATTCTCATTGAAGGTTACGTCTCTACTGAATTCAATCTTATGTTGTTCTAGAATATAGATTATGTAGGCTTTGGAAGATTCATTATATCCAACAAATATGCCCTTCTTTCCTGAGGGTTCTAGTTTCTTCCTTTTATCCTTGGGAATATGAATGTAAACATGGCACATTGGGTTTCTTTTCTGAAAAGGCTTCTTCTGGAGTCATATCTTTCAATGTGCGGTGGGGACTTCTGTTCTGAACATATATCGTTGTCATGGTTGCTTCTCCCCATTGTTACACATTATTTTTGTAACCCTTATGACCGTTAATGATGTAAACCTATATGTTTCCTTTAGAGGGGTCAGTGGCCTGAATTCTTGAAGAAAGAAGGGATAAGAACTTTCCCTGAGAGAAGAATTTGTATTTTCCTTTGTAAAAACCCTATTAAAGAGGATTTTTGCAGGCTGCTCTATACATAGTGTGCGGAAATGCCTGATTTCCGCAGGCTGCACCATAGCTAGGTTGCAGAGTTTTCATAGGTTTCTCTATAGATAGGGTGCGATGGCCTTCGTACATGGGAAAAATGAGCATTTTCTCAATGCTTCTATAAGGAGAAGCTTCTATAGTGAGGTGGCTTCTGAACGGTTTAAATTTTACTCGCTTTCATGATTTAGTGGGATCATCCTAACCTCCTCACCTTATCCTCTTTAGCTTGTAAAATGAGAGGATATCTCATGGAGAAAGTTAGCTTGATTGGGTTGGAAATTTCTTGAGCTTGTTAGATTGATTAGATTGGCTTTGAGCTTTTCTTTGTCAAGATAGATGTCAGATCTATAGCCTCAGAATTCTTGGAGCAGAAGTGTGTGGGAAGCAAGGCATTGTTGGAAGGAACCTAACAACATCTGGTTGTATCTTTCTTCCACATTCTTTAATACAGTGACATGTTTCTTTCCCATAAAATCATTCTCATTTTATTGCATGACTCCTTGATCACATGCATAGGTTGTCATTGAATATACTATTGTTTCTTTCACTTTGGTTGGTTTGTGTTTCATTGCAGGATCAATATCACAAGAGCACCGGAGCGAAGCAGGGACAACAAAGACATAATGAAGCGATATCTAAAGGTATGTCATCCATTCCTTCTTTGGTAGTAAATTCAATGATTGTAACTTAGAGAAAGCATCATGTCTTGTTTTGTTCTAGATCTAGGTGGATATAGGGGGATTGATTTGTGTCAGCACTTAACAATTAGCTCGATAACAAAATTGGCGACTCCACTGAGGAACGGATTTTTTTCCTAGTTGGTCTTGATTTCTTGCTTTGATTGTTTGGTTTTTGTTTTCTGAGTCACCAGGAGATCCATCTTGACTCTTTAACTTTCTGACTTCACTGGAAAACCTTCTTAATTTTTTATTTTTTCCATTTCTTGTTTGATTTCCGCACCCTACTTTGAGGGACAGTGCGACGACTTAGGATTTCCGCACCCTACCTGTTTAGACCAGTGTGGACATTCCACACCCTACCCATATCTGGCCTATGGCGATCAAGGATTTACGCACTGTGTCAGTCTTTTAGCTTGCGGAAATTGTGAAAAAAATTGTTTTGGGTGGTTTTCCCTGCCCATATCTGTGATATGGTTTTGGGCTGATTTGTTGGGTCTGATTACAATCTGATTGACAAAATTTGAATATGCTTTCAGCCATATCTACGCTATTTTTTCTTTGTTTGTTTTTGAAATATTTGATCTCTTCCTTTGAGTGTCTTTCTGTTACAAAACATTGTTTTTCTTTAGAATTGTTTAGTGAAAGAATACTTCTTTTTCTGAATAAATCGTGTTAAAAGAGAAACTTAGTTTGGGTTGCTTTTGTTTTGAGGAAACTCGCTCTTGCTTTTAGTGTCTCTTTGAAACAAAAGTTTTAATTTTCTTGCTTTGCATTAGTTTGGGGACTCTTTGCATTTGAAGTAGCGAAATTGCATGATTTTTGGCATTTTTTGGTCTTGAATTCTGAAAAAAATCCCCCCTCATGGTCGGGGGTGGGGTGGGCATGAATCGTGTATTGGTGTACAGTCTATTTGGCTCATTTCTTGAGAATCTTGATATTGATGCATTTATTAAATTTTGGGACATTGTGCATCTGGGAATGATAAACGTTTTCTCCTTCTCGTAATATAGCTTTCATTGAAATGAAAAGATTGCATTTTCATCTCTTTGCATAAATTTCGAGCCGGTCAAAAGACCATATTGTCCACGCCATTTTCCTCTTGAGTAATAACAACCTTAAAAAATAAAGCGCTTGTAAAAATTGATTAGACATTTTTATATTTTCTGGTAGAAAACCTACATTAGATTAGTTGTAGGGCTTTGGAATAGGTGTGAAAGATAAATTTCCAAAGCTGTAAATAAACATAGAATCTTGAGTTAGGGAGCGGTGAAATCCACTTGCTACATTTTTTCCTGGGAAGCCCTTCTCACACAAGAGTCAAACCTGAGGTTGCATTGAGACTAGCAGAGTTACTCACCCTGCTTTGTTGGTCTTGGTGTAGAGATTGCGCGTATTATGGGGGTCTCTTGAAAGGTATACCCACAATGATGAGTGGAATCCTTTTGAGTTGATTTTGGGCTAGATAACCTGCCCTTGCGCGTGGATCGAATTGTCGATTGTTTCCCCAGGCATCATTGTAGTAGTTGGTAACCTTAGTGGCCTATCTCTTTAGGGTATTTACATGAGGTGACTGTGGAGGGGCAAGTCTTCATGGTACCTGGAATTGACATTGGCCAAACTCACTCGGGCTCCTTGGAGGGTATACCCACGATTATGTGTGGGAGCTTGCACCTAGGTGTAATTCTGTTAAGTAGGTCATCAACGTAACTTTTCCACTTGCTCTATCTCATCCCCTTCTTACTTTGTTCTCGCGACGTTGGATTTCATCACCAACTAGTGTGCTCATTGTGAGAAGGTTTTGTTTGCTTACTTGCTTACTAGATTTTTAGCATGTGTTGTTTGTTTTCCCTAGTGGACTCTAGGTTGGATTTTTGTTTGTAATGGTGTCAGTTCCCGAAATGACCAATGAAGGAACCTTTGCTCCAGGGCAGCCTTTTGTTTTTCCTTCTTACGAAAAAATTGGTCCTCCTCACATCGCTACTTTGAGCCTTCCAGGTCTCACAATTGGATTACCGATATGGTTGTTTTCCACTTACGTAGTCCCAAATGCAGTTAGTGCTTCATTTATAAGC
>ML833817.1:0-35685 GCA_009831015.1 Picea engelmannii
CATGAAAAAAGGATTTGGCCATCGAAAAAAATAGTCAAAATGAGAACCCAACATTACCCCCACGCCTAAGGATTTGCAGGCACCTCTGCAAACAAAAATGAATCACCCGACATGGCTAGACTCGTGAAGGAGGGGGTGGAGTGGCTTTAGAAGATTCTCCCTCTTTCTCTGGGGATTTTGTCTTGGCCCTTTTACAATGTTTCAATTTCATCCGAAGGCTCTGATTGGTAGTGTTCATTTGATCAACCAATCGCTGAAGATAATTCACTTTTTCTTGCAATACAACATTGTCATGATGTATATGCCTATCCATATTTTTTCCCTCTTCCAATTGTTGAAGAAACTGAGCATTTTCTTGTTGCAATTTTTCAATAACTCGGGTATGATCAGATGGTTCAAAAGAAGAGGTCTTGGATCCCTTGATGGATGTAGAAGGTATATCATCTTTGTAAGATGATGTAGGCATCTAGGAGGAAGGAGTAATAGTGTTTTTGTGAGAGAGACTAGGTGTAATAGGTTCAGACTTAACTTCCTTATCAGGCTCAATTTTTTTTTGCAGAAACTTCTCTGAGTCGTTTATGGGGGATTTCATGATCGGAAGATAATTGGATAGGATCTGAAGTGCTTGGAGTTTTTACATTGGGTTTGCCACTTGTACTTCGGGTACTTCTTCAAAAATATTCCCCTTTGAACTGATTGGCTCCTATTCTATTTGTAGGGACTGAATGAAACTCTTGCTAAAATGAATCTTATAGCTTCTTAGGTTGAGGATCAATAGGTGTTGAAGGCAATGGGGAATTATCAGTAAGATTTTTTATTTTCTTACCTAATGAGGCTGTAAGGGAATCAATACTTTTCTTGGCCTTTTGATCAGACAGGGAGATAGTTTGAGTTCAAGGGTTTGGAGTTTTTGGAGAATGAGGCTTATATGGAGTAACAACCCCTGAATCAACTGCTCTCTTGCTAGTCTTGACTGTGATATGGGGGTTTGAGAATTGGTATAGAAATTCATCCCATGTCTTTCCCTGCTTTGTCAATTCATCTATGACAAGAAATTTGATAAGGCCATGGTGGAATATAATGTTGTGAGGGTTGGCCAAGTTTTTACGAACTTGGGAAGACATTTTCTCAAGACTTTTCAAGAAGTAGAAAGGAAAATTCAAGGGTTTATTAAATTGGAAATGGGCTAATAGACGAAAATGACAAACTTTGAAAACAAAGTAGCTACCTTCACAAGTGATAATCTTGGTAATTGCGATCAGGGGGTTAATCAATTCATCCTTGATCCATTCTTTTGAGTACCCCTTGGCTCCAGAAACATTTTGCGATTCAGGCTTAAATACTCTATTATAGCTTGGGTGTGGCAATTGATGGTGTTTGAACCATCTATCCCCAACCTGTGGCAATTTCATGGCTCATCCAATTGATTCTTTAGATACCAAGAAGACCAGAGACCTTATGCGAGCTAGCCTCCCATCAAACCCAAGAGTGAATTTTAGTGAGACGCAATCGTCGTGACCCTACAGATTGGCCAAGAATTGTCCCCACCCTGTGTGAAGGAATATCTCTCTGCACTCTGCGAATTTGGGAATGGACAGAAGCTCGGCGTAGGAGGAAGGTTCATATAAATTAAGTATTAATAAATTGTGGAAGATGAGCAGAAGAAAGGAATCGGGCAGAGGATGAGTGCAACACCGTAAACAAGGGATGCGTGGAATGGTAATTGGGGCATAATCCATAGTTTTTAATGCAATTGAGGTGGAAACGGTTGAATTCGTGAGTGAATTCATCACACATGATCTCCATGTGTGACTATGATTGCGCAAAATTCAAATTTAAAATGGTGGTGTACTTTGGAGGCAAATGCAATTATGTGAGAATTAGATGAATGTCCAAGTCTTCAACTTGGACATTGGATCATAAAAATGCATTAAAAAGTTTTAATTCAACTATAAACATGAATTTCAAAAGACAAACCATTCTACTTGTTGGCACTGAGAATGAACCTTAGATTGCAAGAGGATAACCCTAGTACCCATCAAAAGGTTTGTAAATGTAAATGAATGATTAAAGGTCAAATTGACAAAACACAGCATAAGATTGTTTTAACACAAAAATATGCGCTAGCATGCATAAGAAAATGAGGTTTTGATTAACGTTAGTTAGTGGTTAAGGATAAAAGTGAATAGAAGGAATAATTAGTGAGGAAGGTAGATAAGTATTCTATAAGCATCAGGCTTTCAAGCAGCTAGGTGAAGAAACAATCAGTCACAAGAACTTCTTGAACTTATAGTTTAAAACACTGAAAAATATTCATAGCAGCATTATAATCAAACATCGATTATAACACAACCACAACATCTCATATGGATCATCCAATCATGAGAATTTCATATTAAGAGGAAACATGATTATGAAAAGAAACTGACTTCTAATAATGAAAATGTCTCAAGTCTCATACATAACCAGAGAACAAATTTGTTTAGTCAAAATATTACAAAATAGGGAGCTCTGCTCAACCATTCGAACCTCAACATATAATTCATCTGATGTATTTATAATAAAAATAGTAGATAACATCTAGAGGTGCGAGTTGGCCTTCCTATCCTAGGATTCTCCACAAAATGATACTAGTCTAACATCTGTACCAATAGATCTAACAAACTGCTAAAATCAAGGAGCTTGTTGGCAACAACTCTAACAAAATATTAATGACATGTATTGTTGCTTCTTGGGTGCATTTTCTCGAGTTCCATGTGTCCTCCAAGCCTATATGTTGATCTCCAACTGCCACCTATTGATCTTTGGTACCCTCCAAATCATCAAATTCAAGACTAAGTAAAGAATTCAAAACCTATGACTATAATGGCTAGTTCCTAGCGCGTTTGGTAGCCAATTTCGTAGTGCCCTTCTATAAAATTGCTCTGCATATTCCATAGCACCCTTTGCAAAACTTCTCTACAGATTCCATAGTGCCCTTTGTAAAACTTCTCTATAGATTTTGTAGCGCCCTTTGTAAAACTTCTCTAGATATTCCATGGCGCCTTTTGTAAAATTGCTCTGCAGATTCCACTGTGCCTTTGGTAGCGCAACTTTAGAACAGTATGTGTAGATGATTCTGTAGTGTCTAGAACTACGAAATCTATTCTTTTTAACTGTGTTATAAAACAAATCCTCAAAAACAAAAAAATCCTTAGTATATGCAATTTGAGCCTATAGATGCCTCCATAGGTGAAAATATCATATTTCCTTACACTTCAATCCTGCAAAAAGTAGTCACCCTAAGAAATGGATCTGTCATACTCTCCATTTACTTTCTCAATCTATCACTCCTCCTTGTTGTAGGATAACTTCCCTCTGTCATAGTAGCATCTCTTTCTTTTGCAGGGGCACTGTTCTCTACTGCAGGGGAATTTCTTTCTATTGCAGCTTGTGCTAGAACATTTAAGTTCCTCTGGGCTAGATCATTTTTGAAGGGATGAAATTCTTCTTTGAGCTTTCTGTTTTAGGGATGAATGCTTCTTTTTTTCCTGTATAGAGTCTTAAGTTTCTTATGGAGAGGAAATAATCTTCTTGCTATAAACCTTTCTAGATCAAGGGTTTCATTGTACATGTCCATGAGCTCTTTCATCTTCCTTCTCTCAGTCAAACTGTTTTCCTTCAAACAGGCAACTTCTTTTCTAGCATCCCTGAGTTGTCAAATTAATCTCTTGAAAGTGGGATTATTAGGGGGAGTGTTGATGTTGATAATTTCAATAGGATTCTCAATGGATTCACCCTTAGATTTTTGTTTCTTCTGAATAGAGGCTTTGGTCATGAACTCAATAGGCTTCCCAATAGTGTCACTTTTACTTTTAAATTTCTTTAGGACTGAAACCTTGGGTATGAGGTCTGTTTCAACAAATTACTTATGGGTTGATGATCTAGTAAAAGGCATCTTGAATCTGGTCTTAGCTATTGCAACAGGTGAAGGGAAATGCAATTTCCTCCCCTTC
Organism: Picea engelmannii; assembly: GCA_009831015.1. NCBI lineage: Eukaryota > Viridiplantae > Streptophyta > Pinopsida > Pinales > Pinaceae > Picea > Picea engelmannii. The sequence goes on from ML833817.1 coordinate 3,996, forward strand.
TTGGTTGTGGTTTTGATTGATGAAGGGAATTCTTCCAGTTCAGGTGCAGGATGAGGTGAAAATTCTCTTTCTGGGGAGTGATGGACCTTCCTCTCTTCTTCTTCAATTTCCTTAGGGGATTCTTTGTCTTGGGTAGTAGGGTTTCTATTTCTCTTGTTACTTGTTTCTTCTTGGGAAACACTACTAGCTGGCAAAGGGCTCTGCATCTTGGATTGATGGGTAGAGGCTATATATAGATGCATATTGGTAGAGATAATGAATTGTTCCCAAGAAAGGTTTATTTTCTTCAACTCTTCCATAACCAACATCTTGATCAACTCAGAGTGGAAAACACTAGTGTACACAACCTTGGACTTGGATTGGACCCTATCATCCATGTTTCCCATACTTCTTAATAGATAAAAAGGGATATTCATTAAATCCTTACCAGTGAAATGTAGTAAGAGTCTAATGTGATATTGGTATATCATGTTAAATATTCCCTCACATGTAATCTTCAACATTTTATCAAAACCCTCAACTAGGTGGCTCCTAGGCACTCCCTTATACAAATTGTCTTTCTGATAGTCTGGCTTGAGGAAATCCTTGGAAAAAGATGCATTGAGAATAATGGATTTGAACCACCTCTCACCATTGTTGGGTATCTCAGTGGCTGCTATAATAGTGGCCTTAGATACCTCCAACTCAAGGGTTCCAGCCTTGGTCTTAGTCCCATCAAAGTTTAAGGAAGTATGAGCAATAGTTTCAGTAGTGTAGTATGAGCAGTAGTTTTAGGAGTTCAAAATCTGAAGAAAATGGTCTCAGTTCCAGTGGAGGGAAAATTCAGCATGAAAATGGCTATGGAGTGTGTGGAAAAAAGGTAAAGAGGTTGGTAGGTGGGATAAGTTGTAGCTTGCAGTGCTAGGTGCTTCCAAAAGATAAGACAAAAACACCTTAATGATATTCAATGTAGCTGGAATGGATCATGAAGTACCTGGACGTTGTAGTTAATAATGGAAGATCTACAACAAGCCTAGATTTGTTACATCCACCTTAGCCTCCAATTCACCTCGAATAGTTAATTCCGTAGAAAAATCCACAACTCTGTTTGGACTAGTAGTTTCAACAATGCTGAGCTTAGGAGAAGGATTTCAAATTTGGTAAATAGTTAGAACCTCATAAATAACCAAATCATAATATTCCTTTTGAAGAAAAGGGTGCTGAAAACAATAAAAGACATGACATCAGCTTGATGATGGAGAATGATGGTAAAGGGGCAGATTGTACAAATATGCGCTAGAAAAATGCCTAGTGAGTTGGAAGTGCCCTTTACAAAGTTTGATTTGACTCCTTAATGGGCAAAGGGACAGAGTGGAGAGGATCAAGTATATGAGTGGATAAAGTGACTTGTCTGGTTTGTAGAGTCATGGGGTTGATAGTGCTAGTTATCAAGTCAAGTGATGAGTCAAGGATATAAACCACAAAATCATCCTAAGGTATAAACCATAGATGTGGGTCAAAATGTGAGCCAAGTCCCAATCCTTTATTTTTTTAGACTAACCTAAGAAAATCATAAAGGGAAAATTAAAACAAACTCAAATACTAATGGTTAAAAATTAAAATCTAAGGAGAAAATTGACCCATGACAACTTCATGTGATAACACTACCCATCATATCTTACCATTGCAAAAAGTGTATCAATTCGAATGGTCATTTCTGCATGAAATCATGGTCATTTACAATATATGCATACCTCATCTAATCCTCCATATGGAACTTCACCTGGTCATCCAGATGACACTCCATCTCGTCTTTCGAACGACACTCCATATGACACTCCATATGGCACTTCATATGGTACTCCTGTGCAAGTGGAAATTATCCCCATTACAATGGACGTTCACCCATAGCACTCATCTCGAGAAATTTCTGGCAGTCATGGTGAACATGAGCATGGATTGGATAAGTGTGAATAGGATGATCCAATGTTAATTGCCTTGTCATCAATCTGCAATATAAAACAACTTGTTCCTCTGTTCATAGGCATGTAACAAAAATCTGTAGTGAGCATTTAACAGTTTGTCATTGATCTATAATTGACATAAAGAACCAGTTAAGTAGTCTTCCATTAAAAAAAATGTACAAAAGGCTTATAACACACAGTGATGCCAGTAGTATAGAATTTAACATTTTAACAAAAACAATTGTTGATATAATATCCCAGAATATCATAAAAACAATATGATAGCATTTTTAACGGAGATTCTACTTCCTCTTCTCATGGATTATAATATAGATGGGAAATGTTTATCATTTGTCAACTCAGTAAACCCCTCCCCCACTCCTAAGTATTGTGACACCTCACAATCAAAGATATAGGGAACCAGACAACTCTCCCAATAGCCTAAGATTTACAATTTTTCAAGCATAGAGATAAATTTCACACATTATTCTGACGAGACGGTTAAAATATGGTCCGCCTGTAGGAAAAAAAATCCTACGTATAGTTAAGAAGAGGTAGGCAAAAGGGTCTTAGGATGGTCTTAAATTTAGTTTCCAATGGAATATTTATGGAGTTCATTGACCTTTGCTTAACCATGCATAATTCTTTTCAACTTTGTCTACAATTAATGTCGTACATCAGGACAAGTTTTAAGATTTAGGAATTTTATTTATTGTTTGTCAAATCATCACCCTTGCTAGGTAGAATGCCCCACTACTAGCAAGTCTGTTTAGTAATCCAACGGGTTTACCTAGTCATACCATAGGCTGGTACCCACTTTCAGCAGACCTATTCAGTATCCCGATCGGTTAGCATCTTACACCCTTTTACAATAGAGACTGGTCCACCATCTTTTAAGATTTTTATATAGAAATGTCTTTTTTCAAGAATATGGGGAGGCAACTCTGAAATTTTTTATTTAATATTTGGATGGTATTTATGTTAGAGGATGACTGTTCTTTATGTATTCCTTATAGATTTTCTTGATGTAAGGGGTACTTAAGTGGACGTAGCCTATATAAAGATAAGGTATAATCAAACATTTTTAGTGTGTAGTGGATGGTACCATTGGAAAATAACAGAAAGGTATCTTCAGGCCCTACTCACTTTTTTTTTTTTTAAGTTATAGTCATGTTGCCATGGCTAACTGCTAATTGGACCTTCTTTCTACTCTTTCATAAAGATACTTTACTCACCCACTAAGATTTCTTGGGAAATTGTATGAGTAACCTCTAGGTTTGATAAGACAAGGTGTCACTTCATTATATCCTCTAGTGGTGGAGGTTAAGAGAAACTACCATTAAAGATGCCTTGAGAGAAAGGAAGATAGAAATCTTGTAAAAACATATGGCTAATTCAGAACAAGCAATTTCTAAGAATAATAAAAAGTCATTATTCAATTGATGCTTAAGCAGACAACATACTTCAAATATAGAAATATTGTTTTTGAAGGAAAATACTTCCCTTTTTATCTCCTTGAAATTGTCCACTTATGGTGAAATAAATACCTGCAGAAATCTCAAAAATTGTTTATCAACAAAAACACGCGTTAAATTATTTACATATGTACAATTGAAATTTAGAAAAAGTTTCAAGAATGGGGGGAGGGCGAAGAAACTTCCCCATCCACTAAGGCCAATGCCTTGTCAATTGACATGACCTGTAGAAAATATTTTTTGGAAATGGGTATGTGGTAAAGTTTAAGTTGGTGTCCATTCACTATGAAAGAGGCTCGTCCATCATCAATTGTTTTAATATTAACATCCCCATTACCATACATGGTAACTACCTCATAAGGAACCAACCACCAAATGGTAATTTTTCCTTTAAACGTTTTGAATCGGGAATCAAACAACAAATCCCAATCACCAGGTTGAAATTGTTTCTTCTTAATAAATTTGTCATGCCATTTTCTCCTCTGGTTTTGAACTAACATTGTCCCTTAGATAGAATCTTGTCTAATCTCATCCAACTCGTTCAATTGTAGGGCTTGTTGTTTATGTGCCTTTTCTAGGTCTAATCCCAATTGTGAAACAATAAATAAAGTCCTTACTTGGAATTCAATTGGTATAAGTACTTGTTTTCCATACGCTAGTTCGTAGGGGGTATGCCCATTGGTGTTTCTCCAAGTGGTACAATATGCCCACAAAGCCTCTGAAAGTTTTTTGTGGACTCTACTTGACCATTAGCTTGTGAGTGATATGGATAAGACTTGCAATGCTTGATCCCATATTTCTCCGTTAATACCTTCATCAACTTAGAAGTGAATTGGGTTCCCTAGTCTGTAATAATTTCACAAGGAACACCAAAGAGGGTAAAGATGTATTCATAAATGAATTCAAAAACATATTTTTTGGTAGCCCTAAAAAAAGCTTTTTCCTCTACCCACTTGGTGATATAATCTATACCAACCAAAATATAATTATTCTTACGATACATGGGTGAAATTTGTCCTGTAAAATCAAGAGCCTATTTCTCAAAAGGTTCTATCATAACTTGGGAACGTAAGGGAATTTCATCAGCTGATGTGGGTCTTCCTATCCTTTGATAGCTATCGTAACTCCTCACATATTTGGTAGCATCCTTAAAAATGCTACGCCAATATTAACCTGAATGTAACACCTTATATGTTGTACGTTTGTCGAAAAAATGGCCACCACATGGTCCATCATGAAAACTTCATAGGTTTCTGGTGTCTCTTATTCTCAGACACATCAAAAAATAGTCAATTCTAGTCTAGTATGAAAAAGGTCATGGCCAACCTAGGAGTAGTTATCACTTTGCGTGATAATTTGGCAATTTTTATGAGGTGACAAATGAGCTTGTAACTTCCTAGTAGCCAAATAATTTTCCATATTTGAAAATCATGGGGTATTTACAGAGAGGGAAAATATATTCTCATTTGGAAAACTATCATCAACAGGAACATCATCACCCTCATGACTAATGCGAGAAAGAAAATGAACAACTAAGTTCTCCTTTTCAGATCGGTCAAGGACAGTGATATTGAACTCTTACAATAGCAGGAGCCACCTAGTCCCTCAACCATTGGTAATGGTTTTATTCATGAGAAATATAATGGAAGAGTGATATGTATGTATGAATACCTCGTATCCTATGATATAATAGTGAAATTTATTGATGGCATGGACAATTTCCAAGAATTCATTTTCAGTAACTATATAGTTTAACTAGGCAGGGGACAAGTTCTTACTCACAAAATAAATGGCATAGGACTGTTGGTCTTCTTTCTTCCCTAATACTCCTCCTATTTCAATGCCAGAGGAATCAATGGATATGTGAAATGGAAGGGCCCAATTGGGTCCCCTAAGAACTGGTGCCATAGATAATTTATATTTTAGAGTTTCAAAGGTGGTTTGACATTGATCGGTCCAAATAAAATCAACATATTTTGTAAGTAGTCCAAACATGGGTGCAACAATATTTGTGAAATTATTAATGAATCTTTGATAGTATCTGGCATGTCCAAGAAATATTCTTACCTCTTTTGAGTCTTTGGGGGTGGAAGTTTGACGATTACCTCAATATTAACATGATCCACTTTAATCCCTTAAGATGAAACATGATTTCCTAAGACTATTCCTTCAATCAACAACATTTTACATTTTTTATGACTTAAGGATAGATTCATTTCTTCACATCTGATAAGGACTGATCCAAAAATATCTTTTAAATACAATGGTTGAGATTTTAAAGCATGATTTAATTAACCATTTAGGAATTTGATGAAAGAGGAAGAATTATAGATGAAACATGATAGCCATAAAGCAATATACAAATCTGGAAATAATCATAAGAAACAACAAACCATAAACAACAATGTTGATAACAGAGTTCGATAATCTCGCCCACGTCTTTGGGCTTTGTCTCAGTGGGTGATGTTTTCTTATTTTTGTTCAAAGATTAAAAAGTACATCATAAAAGTTCCAATTGGATTACAAATGGATCTGGTTTTGTTTTTCCAGATCTCAAGAACCCATAAAAACTGATGGCACTGGAAACAGATGAACGAAGCTCCCATAAATGGCCCGCAACAGTGCTCTCCTCAATGGCTTCCCTGCATAAAAATGGATTTCAGTCAACAATTCTTCATCATTTTTCTGTTCTGAAACTCTCTTCTTGTCTTCACGAACCTCTAGTTTATATATACTTTAATTTGGTAAAAAACTCCCAACTTCCCCCCAAGATCTAGCCTCAAAAAGGGACCAAGATCCTCCAAATATGGCCAAAATCTCACAATATCAGGTCAAAAGTCAATAAAAATCATATAATAATGTTAAAAAACCCACTTTTTGCATAAATTCAGGCCCATCCACTTATCTTTGGGCTCCTAGTCATGTGGGCCCCCTCCATGTGGCCATGGACTAGGCTAACACATTGACCCCTAGTTTTTAGCCCCCAATATTCAACCCTCGGTCGCATGCATGGCCATGTGTCCCTGTCCTCTATGCTCCACACGCTTGATTTTGTTATAGCCCCTTGGCCGTAGTCTTTTGTTATGTGCCCTGGTCGACAAGCTAGCCCAACCGACCGGGCAGTAATCCCAATATGCGCCAACAAACAATACATAGTGTCGGGTCATATGGTATACCACCAGGGCTTAATATGGAACGAGGCTACACATCTGTGAGTGCACCATAAAAAGGGAGTGGTCACATAGTATGGTTGTATGAAAATATTCGGGGGTTGGGGCTAGGCCCCATCCCTTACTCCATCCAACATTACAACCCATTCACTTTAAATATAAACTTCATACTATAGTTAACAAGTCATAATGTGGGCGGCCTAGTAGCCTGACCCTGCCAAGTCTTTTGTCGCCCAGAATAGAGTTCATGGGTTCGACTCCTCGGCAGTCCATAAAAAATTTTCAACCAAACTATCCAACCAATGTATGGGTGCCACGTGGTAGCCCATGATTGGGCCATGTGACACCATCACACTTGCCCACAAACATGCCACGTGTCCAAATATGACTGGTCCATGCATATGCCACCGTGTCTGCCTTGTCATCTTTCCACTGTACCTACAACATCACTGTATGGTCGTACGGTCTGTATAGTCAACTTCCACATCAACATTGTATGGACTATGCAGTTAACATATATTTTTGCTTGTTTGATGAAACGAACATACCGCTATATCTTTCGCATACGATGTCTGTTTGAGACCGTTCAAGTTGGGTTGGGTTTGTATCGACAAGTCCTACGCACATGTCTGTTTTGAATCCATTTTGAGAACTTTGATTTTTAGGCCTTCCTAGACCCATTTTGGCTCCTGGATCCAATTCTGGATCACACCTCCCCACTAAAGACCTTTTGGTCCTCCAAAAGGATACTAACTAGACATCAAGTGCGGGATAGGCCACCCTACTTGTTCTCTATCTTTAAACTTTTTCATGTGCACCTGTCTCATCAAGATCAACTGTAAAACAACCATGATAACTGACATCATATTGTTAGCCACTTGTACTATGTAACATCTTATTGAAGCCAATATCATCCATGTTGACAACATTACTAATGATAACATAAAAAATATGACTGCAAATGATCTAATATGTTTGTAATACTTGCATGACATTATCTTATATTGAAGCAAAGTGTGATTGATCTTCCATTCTACAATCATCTCTTGTTCTTTCTTAAGATCAATTTCTTGATTTGGGACAATGATAGGTGCGTTTCTTGTATGAGATTCCTTTCTTAACTGTTCCATTGTTTGAAGAGATTGATTTTCTTTAAAATGATGAGTATGTACCACATATTCTTTGCTTGCTTTGATTAAGTGATATTGATTATGTTCCCTGTAGAAGATTTCTTTGTGATTATACAAATAACGACTACCTAAGACCATCCCACATTCATTGAGTGGCACCACATCACATGTTACCTCATCCACAAACTTAGATGAAATTTCAAACTTTAATGTGCAATTTATTATTGTTGCTTATCCATTTAAGTGAGTGAGGCTTATGATGCATCTGAGTGTTTAATCCCAATTGTTTAACCAATTCCTATGAAATCAAGTTATATTGAGATCCACTATCTATCAATGTGTTTACCTTAGTATTCTTCATTATGACCCTTATGTGAAACAATTTACTTCTAGAATAAAATTCATCACCAATTTTACCTGTTAAACCAACCGCTGAAATTTTAGATTCATCACCTGAATCTGATCCCAAGTCTATTGGTCCTTTTGTTGTTGCAAGTTTTTGCCTCCCTTTCCTTTCTTTGAACCATTTTGGTCTCTTCTTTGGATGAAATTTCCAACAACGGTCCTCATCATGCCCTTCTTTCTTGCAATGCTTGCAAGAGGGCTTATCTTCCTTTCTGACCACTGAATTTTCCTTCTTTCCATTCCACTTTCTTTTGTCCTCTTTTCTCAAAGACGATTCCCCTGATACACCAAATCCTATTTTTCCTACCTTAATGTATGTTGCTTGAATATAAACCTCATCAAGATTAGTAGATCCAAACATAAATACAGTGTTATGAATATGTGCAGGTAAACCTCCTATATACTTCATAAGAGTTTCTTGGGTATGTAAAGGAATATCTAACATCAATGCCATTTTACGAAATCCATCTGTGTATTCTTGCACTGTTTGTCCTTTTCTTAGTTTAATACCTTTCCATTCAATTAAGTCCTTCTCTTTATAACACAAAGGATATAATTTCTTTCTAAGTGCATAAATAAAAACTTTCCATGATGGAAATACATTACCCACTTGTTGCATGCCATTTTGCAACTTGCTTTGCAACCAGATCAGTGTTGTGCCTGCAAGTCGAAGTGATGCCAATTTTATTTGAGTGGCCTCATCCATGATTTGTTTCACACTGCAATGAACCTCCATCTATCTGACCCATTTATCAATCCTCTCTGCATTGACTTCACCATCATACATAGGTAATTCAAATTTCACATCAAGCTTAAGTAAAGGCATATCATTTTTATGTTTATGGGAATGTTTTCTTGCGGTGAATTTTGAACTTGAACTTGAAGAAGAAGAATTTGATGGAGAAGAAGGAGGTGGAGGATTTTGAGGAGGATCCTCTCCTTATTCACTTTTTACCTTTGAAGATTCACCTAAAACTTGTCTCTTCCATTCCAAGTAATCCTCATATAGAACCTTCATCATCTCCGACATGGTGAAGAAATTCTTTTGAAACTCTTTCTCATCCTAAGAAAGTCCCTCTTCCGATGCCATCTTATCACTTTGAGAAGTTATCTTTCTCGATCCAATCTCAGGATTCCCTTCAACAAGTTCACCTTCACCATGATTCATCTTTTCCCTGGTAATCATGCAAACTCAAAAACCAACCGTCAACTAGCTCTGATACCACTTGATCCGAAAAGATCTTTTAAAGACAATGGTTGAGTTTTTAAAGCATGAGTTAATTAACCATTTAGGAATTTGATGAAAGAGGAAAAAATATAGATGAAACATGACAACCATAAAGAAATATACGGATCTTGAAATAATCATAAGAAACAACAAACCATAAACAACAACATTTATAACGAAGTTCGACAATCTCACCTACGTCTCCGAGCCTTTGTCTCAGTGGGTGAGGATTTATTATTTCTATTCAAATATTCAAAAGTACATCATAAAAGTGCCAATTGGATTAAAAAATCATCTGGTCATGTTCTGCCAAATCTCAAGAACCCATCAAAATCGACAGCACTGGAAATGGATTAACGAAGCTCCTATAAATGACCCACAAAGGTGCTCTCCTCAATGGCTTCCTTGCATAAAAATGGCTTTGGCTCAATAATTATTCATCATTTTTATGTTATGAACCTTTATACTTGGCTTCAAGAACCTCTATTTTATATATAATTGAAGCTGGCAACAAAATCCCAACTTGCCCCTAAGATCTGTCCTCAAAAAGGGCCCAAGATCCTCCAAAAATGGCCAAACTCTCCCAATATCAGGCCAAAAATCAATAAAAATCATATAATAATATTAAAAAAACCACTTTTGGCATACATCCAGGGGCATCGCCTTATCTTCGGCCTCCTATTCATGTGGGCTCCCTCTATGTGGCCTTGGACTAGGTTGGCGCGCTGAACCCTGGTATTTAGCCCCCAATATTTGGCCCTCGATCGCATGCGTGGCCATGTGGACCTATCCTCTATGATCCATGCACTCGATTTGGTTATATCCCCTTGGTAGTAGCCTTTGGTTATGTGCCCTGGTTGGCGGGCTAGCCTAACCATCTAGGTGCTAACCCCAATCCTCGCCAACAAACAATACATAATGTCGGGTCATATGGTATACCGCCAGGGATTAATATGGAACCAGGGCTACACAAATTTGAGCATGCCATAAAAAGGGAGTGGTCATATAGTATGGTCATATGGAAAATTTTCGGGGGATGGAGCTAGGCCCCAGCCCTTACACCACCGAACATTACAACCCATTCACTTTAAATATAAACTTCATATTATAGTTAACAAGTCATAATGTGGGAGGGTTGGTAGCCCAACCCTGCGGACTCTTTCATCGCCCAGACTAGAGCTCACGGGTTCGAATCTCCAGGAATCCATAACAATTTTGCAACCAAATTGTCTGACCAATGGAGGGGTTCCACGTGGCAGCCCATGACTGGGCCACGTGGCACCATCACACATTCCCAAAAGCATGCCACATGTCCAAATATGACTGGTCCATGCATCTACCACCATGTCTAGTCTTTCACTTTTCCACTGTACTTGCCATGTCATTGTACTATCGTACAACCTATACAGTCAGTTGCCACATCATCACTATACAGACTGTACAATCAACATTTGTTTTTGCATGTTTGACTAAACAAATAGACCACTATATCTTTCTCATACGGTGTCCGTTCATGCCCATTCAAGTTGTGTTGGGTTTGTATCGAAGAGGCATACACACATGTCTATTTTGAATCCATTCTGAGAAATTTTATGTTTAGGCATTCTTGGACCCATTTTGGCTTGTGGATCCAATTCCGCCCTAGTTCCTCTACCATTGGTAATGGGTTTATAATTGAGAAATCCAATGGCGGAGTGATATGTATGTACGAATTCCTCGTATCGTGTGATATAATGGAGAAATTTATTGATGTAAGGGACAACTGCCAAGAATTCCTTTTCAGTAGTTGTATAGTTTAACTGGGTAGGGGACAAGTTCTTACTCATAAAATAAATGGCATAGGACTGCTAATATTCTTTCTGCCGTAATACTCCTCCTATTGTAGTATCAGAGGAATCAATGGATATTTTAAATGGAAGGGCCCAATTGGGTCCCCTAAGAACTAGTGCCACAAATAATTTAGCTTTTAGAGTTTCAAAGGCGGTTTGACACTGGTCGGTCCAAAGAAAATCAACATATTTTGTAAGCAGTCCAAACATGGGTGCAACAATCTTTGTGAAAATCTCAATGAATCTCCGGTAGTATCTGGCATGTCCAAGAAATATTCTTACCTCTTTTGGAGTCTTTGGGGATGGGATTTTGACGATTACCTCAATCTTAGCAGGATCCACTTTAATCCCTTCAGATGAAACGTGATGTCCTAAGACTACTCCTTTAGTCAACAACATTTTACATTTCTTATGACTTAAGGAAAGATTCACTTCTTGACATCTGATAAGGACTTTCTTTAGATTATCAAGGGCTTCCCAACAAGTATTTCCATATATTGTAAAGTCATCCATACACACTTCCACACAATCATGAATAAGGTCAACAAATATCCCTAATACTACCCATTTAAATGTGTCAAGAGCATTACACAAACCAAATGGTAAGACCCTATAGGCATAGGTGCCCCAAGGACAAGTAAAAGTAGTATTGTCCTGATCCTCAGGTGCGATGAGAATTTGGTTGTATCTGCTATATCCATCCAAGAAGGAAAAGTATTTCTTCCCTGACAAGGTATCCAATACTTGGTCAATGAAGGGAAGGGGAAAATAATCCTTTAGAGTGGCCTTATTAAGTTCCTAGAAGTCGACACAAATTATCCATTTTGAATTTACATTATTTGGAACTAATACAAGCAGGGATAGCCATTTACTATCAGAGATTCCATAGATAAAGTCAACATTCAATAACTTTTGTATTTCTTCTTTTACTATATCCTTGAGTGTCAGATTCATCCTCCTTTGGGGTTTCCTAACAAGTGTTACTTCTGCCTAGGTATATATGTGATGAATGCATGTGCCAGGGTGTATACCCTTCATAAGTGTATTCCCAAGTGAATGCCCCTGATTGTTCTTTAAGGACATTTACTAACTATATTTGTTGGTCTGCATGTACTCCAGAATTTATATGTAGGAATTTCCTCGGACTAATCTCATAGTGCATGGTATAAGATGTGGAAGAATCATCTATCTCAAAAATAAAATATGTCGAAGACAAAGTTGATGGGTCCAACTATTCCTAAAATTCTTCACCAAACATGTATTCAAATTGGGGAAAATATTGTGGAAAATAAACACACATGATAAGAGAAATAAACTGATTTATCACATTTTTCGTTGTTTTCTCAAGAAGTGTCCAGGAATGATCACTCAGAAACATGGGTTCTTCCCATTTCTCATTCTCATATGGACATTCAAGCCAACATATATTTTCCATAATAGGTTGAGTTGGTGGGTATATGGTAATCTTCTGTATAGAAATTCCATTAGAGATGGTCATTTCACCTTCTCTACAACCAAGAAATGCATTGGTTGTGTCCAACCAAGGTCTTGCCAAGATAACAAGATTCCCTTTAGTAGGATCCTTTGAATGAATGAAAAGAAAATCTACTGGGTATTCCCATGAGGCTATTGTAACTAGGATATCATCTAATATTCCTTCAGGTATAACTTTTGTCTTATCTGCTAATTCCAAAATAGTTGGGGTAGGTCTAAGGAGAGGTTTTAATTGTAATTCCTCTAGGGTGGTAACATTCATAACATTAATGGCTGCCCCTAGGTCTATGAAAGTATTTCCAATCAGAACCTTATTAATGGTTATTGTTACTATGGGGTTCCCTCGGTTCCCATAATTTGTGACCCTAGGCTTCTCTGATATGTATTCAGAGAATTCTCCTATCAAATGTACTATTTGGGGATCCTTTTGTTTCCTACCTGGTTTCTTGATACACAATTATTTGACCACCTTACTGTAAGTTGGAATGTCCTTTATGGCTTGTAAAAATGGAATTTTGACATAGATATTCTTCAATTCATTTAAAATGTCAAATTCCGGTCGAATTGTAGGTTTCTCAATCGTTAATCTTTCTCAACAAGGAGGGGATTTTGTAATCTGTGAAGATTCATTTTGGGGAAGGTTTGGTTCTTGGTCTTTAGGAATGATAACATATTCCCACTTAGTGTCATCTATGGGTTTTTCGGGAGTTTCATCTTCTTCTTCTTCCTGGATGACTACTGAAGGCCTCTATCTATCCAAAACGTTTCCTGACCTTAGTTGAATCTCATGTAATGGAACATGAGAAATAACATATGTTGGGAAGGTTTGCAACTCAACATTGTGAAGAGGTTGAGTTGGTTTTTTATTCGGTCGGTCTTGGGGAGCTTGTTTCTGGTATTATTGGAGTTGTTGTGGAATAGGAGGTAAAGGTGGGGGAACAAAACCTGGAAAAAGTTGTTAGATGTTCAGTGGAAGCTGTGGGTAAGGATGAGTGGGAATAGGTACAGGTGGAGTTGAGTGTTTCCTTGGGTATTCCCTCCTCTCCATCCTTGTAGCCAAGGATGGTGAAACTGTGGAGACCAGTTTTTCCAATTCGGTGAGTTCCACTATTGTGGTTGTTGATAATAGAGTGGAACTTGAGGTGGTAGATCCTAGTATGTAGGCTGACTTGTAGTCTGTCATGGCCTCCTAGGTGCATAAGAGGATTCCCCAGGATTCCCACTTCTGTAAATGACTAATAAACCAGGCAATGATGGGCATTTTCCAGTTGGGTGGTCTTCAGTGTAGAAGCCACAAACTGAAATATTATCTAATGGGCATTCCCTTAAGGAATGCTTCCTCCTGCATCGTGGGAAAAATATGCACATTGCTGCATTTTCCTCCTCTTGTTTCCTGTTAATATTTAGGGTGTCCAACTGGGAACCTATTTTACTTAAGATATTGGTTTTTAAGTTATCCAATAGGTTTCCTATATCTACCCTTGTAATACCACCTGAACTAACTATTTTTAGGTTTCTACTATAAGGGTCTCGAACACTCTTCCTAGTTTTGGCTCTACTCCTCGAGTAATTTCTACACATTTCACTGATTTCAGTAAATGGTTTATGGGAGATGTCACCTGATGCCATCATGTTAAGTGTCTCTAGATATTCTTTCAAAATAACTTTAAGGAAAATATTCCTGACTGCATCATCTGGAAGGTCATGGTATTTCAATTTCTGTGAGATATAAGCAAATCGTTCCATGTAATCCTCGAGACTCCCATCCTCTAACTATTGAATTTTAAAAATATCACTACGAGAATCCTTGAACTTGCAGTAGTCTTGGTATTTTTTAAGAAATATATCTTTCATGTCTTCCCAAGACCTAATATTGGACTCTCCTAACCCCATGAACTATATTAGTGCAGAATCCTTGAGAGTGGAAGGGAAATTTTTTAATTTATGGGCATCATGCAAGTAGTTGTAGCTTCTACACAAGATGTCAAACTCAAATAGGAAGGTATCCAGGTATTCACTGCTTTTACCATAAAAGGTGGGCAGTGCAGAAAGTGGAATGTTCTTCATTTTGACATTCTGTGTGGTATCCAAAATTGGAAACCCAAAGATGGTTTATGTTTGGTTTCCAACTTCTTGTCCCTCATCATGTCTTACATGGTTGTGATCCTCTTGATCATCCATATTGATTTGGTTTCCAAAGAGAGAGTACCTAAATGTTTTTATCCTTGAATATAACAAAGTATCCCAAGGTTCTTTTCCATGAAGGGTATCCCTTCAATGGGAAGATTTATCTATTGTTTGGATGTCCAAGACTTTACTTGAGCCTGTTGAAACTATTAGTGATCCAGATTATTTTGGGCACAAAATGAGAGCGGGGATATAATAAAGAAATCTACAAAGATATCTCGGATATCCAATAATATAACATAAATGTATCAGAGATGCAACCATAAACACAAAGATACAGGAACACAAGATTTTCTATTAATGAGAGAAAATGTATAAAGACTATAAAAATACAAAGTGAAAGACTCGCTAGAATGGTGGTAGATTATCTCTAAGAAGAGATGTGATGGATAATCGCATTCACGAGAAGTTGATTTTACAATGAGGCTGCAAAGGCATTTTACCATACATAAAATCCAAAACCCTAACCCTAGAAGATGAAAAGAGAACAGTTTTGTGGACCCCATTTTGGGTAGTTTGGTGTATCAACTTCCCGGGGGCATAACATTGGCATATGATCTCCATTTGGGGCACACGATAGATCGTTGGAAAGGTATCGTAGAGTATATTCATTTAGGGGGATAAATGATAGCCTTCATATATCAATGAGAATCTATATCCCAAAAAACCTTCATTTAGGCCCTCAAAATGGACCCGGAAGTTAAAAACTGCTAAAAATAGTAAATTACCAAAATTTCTAGAAAACTATTTTGAGCCAGTTGGAAAAGGTGGGTGGCCACCGATATCCACCTGGATCAATCCTCCCTCCTTAGTAAGAAATGTTCTCCATTGCGTTGAGTTCCAAAGGGAGAGGGAAAAGCGTTTGTTGAATCTGCATCTTGATGAGTTGCTTGCCTTGTTGGTGAAGTTGCGTTGCTTAGCTTGTTGAAGGTTGTCACAAACATGTGGCTGGAAGCGTTGGACCTTTTTAACCAGATTGGATAAATGAGATGCCTGTGTGCATAAGGAATCTTTACACTTTACTTCAATCTTGTCGACTTGCTTCTATTGGATAGAAGGTGCCTGGGTCGAGGCTGTAGTGGTTGCAGTATCCTTTTGTTCACCTTTTGACCAAATTGTGAAGAAGCTGAATTTTTTAGTATGAGATACTACATTGCAACACTATTTAGGTGGAACATTAGTCAGAAATACCTCTAGTACTCTGTAGAGATGACCCCCCAGAGAAACAATGACACTGTGGGGTCGAGACTCATAAACAACATGGAGCTTCCACATATATGGTTGGCCCAAGAGAACATCACAGAAATCCAGTGGGGAAACATGACATAATACCTCATCGTTGAAGGGTTGGATGTCGTACGAAAATCGACACTGTTGGTTGACATGGAGATCTCATCCCTAGAAAATCCACCCCATGTTGTATGGCTGCGGGTGTGGTGTTGTCAACAATCCCAACTGTTTGACAACCTCTGCTGAGATGAGATTTTTATGGCTTCTGATATCAACAATAAAATGTAGTGGGGCCCCTTTCACCCACATCTGCGAATGAAAAAGGTTCTCCCCCTCTTCAGGATCTATTGGTTCTTTTGGTTGAATTGTTTTGCTCGGAACAATAGCAATGGGGTCTATGTCGATGATCTATCTTTAACCGGTATTTTCATAATCAAATTATGAATTAGGGTTTGCCTCCTTGTCTTTGATCTCGAACACCAATGAATGTTTTGAGTGACATTCCTCAATGCCACCTATATCAATTGGTGCCAAAGTTTTTGTTTCAACTTGGGAAACAACTATATTGGTTGAATTGCCAAAAAGAGCACTCACTTGTTCAGGGTCAATGATATCTACAAAGTTAGAGTCCCCTGATGGTGGTGAAAAAGAAAAGGTTGTGTTGGTTGGTTCTGATGAAGGCCCGAGTGTTCTAGCCTCTTGTCCCACTACTATTGATGTTTCATTTTTTTTCTCTATAGTGTCCCCAGTTTTGGTCTCTTCAGAGACTTCTTTATCTCTTTGTGTTGAGCTAACCCCTATTTTTCAGTATCGATCTGCAGATTTTATGGGTGGAGTGTTCCTTCCTCCAAAAATGTTAGAAGGAAACTTGATCAGAAGTTTTGGTTTGGTTTTGGTGTATCTACCCTTTGGGTCCCTAGGTGTGTTCATGAAAGCAGTAAAAAAGAAAAACTACCATTGGGTTTGGGGGAACCTACTATAATAGATGTGCAGGTTCTTACCTCTCATATTAAAGTTCCCCCACCACCAAAATATTTCTAAGGTTCAGAAATGATCTATTTCCTAAATATTTTCTACCTTAAGGCAACTCCTCTGCAATGGTGCCAAAAATGATGGGTACTCTATATGTACTAATTCCCTCAATTAAATTGTCAACCTGGGGTAAGTAAACTTATATTTGTGGCATTTTATGAGCCAAGGAAGAAAATCTAATGGAAGGATTGTCTAGCTAAGGAGATGGTATACCCTAGGAATCAACATTCTATCAAATTTACAATTCTAATTTCTAAAGAGATGACTTTTCAAATCTAGTTAAAAAACAAATTCTATGTAGAGAAACCTTCAATTAATGAGCTTCAAGAAAGTCTATAACTATAAACTATTTTCCCTAAGTAACCCTAAACAACGAGATATGGACTGTTTGACCTATCTCTAAATAATAAAATACAAGGGATCTATTTCAAAGCTAGTTAATCTATTCAATCTCTTCTTAAATAATCAAACAACAAGTAAGCTATTTAAGAGTTATTTGATCTATCTATCTCTGAGCAAGTAAGTAAGAAAGTAAGCAATTACTCTATCAAAACTATTTTGACAAGTGAACTCTATTCTTAAAAAGCACTTACAACTATTTCTATATTTCAAAGAATAAACATTAATCTACTTAACCAAAAGAAAATGTGTTATGACTGTATTCAAATTCTAATTGATCAAAAATATTTCTATTTTGTAGTAAAGAAGAAAGTATTCAAATGTGATGATTGTGTCTTCATTGTCGAATAACATCATGATGTCATATGACTATTAGTGACAGTTAAAGTGGAATTAAGTCAATGCTAACTTCTACAGAGAAATGGAAAGCATAGATAAGGAAATCTATAGAGAGTTTTTCCATCATAGAAGCAACACTAAGTGTTCTTGCAATTGATCTCTAAAAAGTGTGCATCAATCATTCACTTTATCATACAACTGCTGAAAAATGCTCTATTAAAAATAACTAACTCAAGCAAAGCTATAAACTCATAAACTCATAATTGAACACTTAATTAAAAATCTTAATTCAAATTCATACTTAGAATGACAATAAAAACACTCCGTGCAAACCTGTAAATCTTGACTAATGCTAATTAGAAATTAGAACTCAAATTCATAACTGAGATTTCATTAAAATTCATAATCTAAGTGAACTAAACTATCATTAAGACTCATACTCAAAATCAACCAAAATGCTATTAAAAATCATAATTCAAAATCCATTTCTATCCTATCATGTTGAAGAAACATTAACAAATGAAACAAACCTACAGAGAGTAATTGAAATTGCAATTAAAACTATCTAAATTAGTACCCTATCAAAACTATCAAAACTATCAAAACTTAAAACAACTAATCTATCAAAGCTACAAATAAACCAATCTAAATTAGTACTCTGTCAAAATTATCAAAACTAAAGCAATTAATCTATCAAGACCTCAAATGAACCTATCTAAATTGGTACCTTGTAGAGTAACGTATAGTTGGGAATATAAAGACATAACTTCTACATCCTGCAAACACGATATAATCATTAACACACAACCATGGATGTCCCTCTATGATATACACAATTCAAAGAACAATCTACAATGTACATGAAGATGAATTATATAAGAAATCTGCAATTAAAACATATACACAACAAGCAATTGAAATTAAGAAATTCATACAGTAAAGAGACAATTTCAAAATCTAAGTAAGGAAAAAATATAAATGTAAATATGTACTGATATATAAAATCACTGAGACCACTGGTGGGCCCCCTAGTAGGTCATGGCTACACTCCAACATGAAAACGCAGTAGCTAAATTAATGTGGCATTGTCATTAAGCATAAAAATAGAGTATAGAACAAAATGGTGATAATGTTTGTATCAAATAATAAAATTCATCTCCCTGGTTCATGTCACAGGAAATAGTATTTATAGGTGATTACACAGCTTGATAGGTCGACCACTAGAAGGGTTGACCCTCTCTAAAAATAGTAAGCTCATTAAATGAGTTATAACAACCACATCTTCTAACAATCTTGTGTGCCACTCAACGGTCATTTCAGCTTCCCAATCAGAGGTGTGTTGAGCTCTGTAGCTAGAGGGCATGAGGCGGCATAAAATCCACATCCCCGATTTGTCCATCAAAGGTTGCCAATATACCAACCAGTAGCTCCAATGCACTCTGAGTGTCGGATCATGTGTCGGATGGAGTTTCAGATCGCATGTCGAATCAAGTGTTGAATGGAGTGTCAGACGAGGTAACAGATGGAGGATCAGATCGCGATTTCTCCCTGTTGCAAACAAACCATACGTTAGATCTTCAAAAAAATTTAATTGAGCTTAAGTGAGTGTAAAGTCACTACAAAAACAATAATTATACATACCTGGTGTGAATCCATAGTGAATTGATATATAAATCTTTGAGAATCCCTTCAAAATGGATAAATGAGAGTATAGCATATATAATATCGCATGCAAAAAGGATTTGGCCATTGAAACAAAATAGTCAAAACATGAACCCAACAAGGTTGTCATGGTCATACTCGAGCAAGAAAAGCCACCAACAATGAAGAAATTGTTGAAAATGATGGGATTTGGGACTAACGACAATTGTTGATTAACTGAGTGACGAGGTGAAATATCCACCATAGATCTCATGGGTCACATCTACACACTATGTAAACCATTGGGATATGGTAGTTAACTCTTGCACCAAAATACATTGTAGACGTGCCCGGAATTGTCGAGATCGAGGGACGTGATTCATAGGATCTATGGATGGTGCACTTTGGTGTATCATCGTCAAAAGTCTTGTGATAGTGAGAGTGAACCATGAGATAAGAAATCCCAACGAGGATGAAAATGGGCCAAGAGATCGAGCCTGTGGAACAATTGAATAGGTTGTAGTTTCCACTTCAGGTGGCTCGAGTGACAAGGTTCTATGTGGATGCCACGTGGAAGTGAGATGGATTTTTACTATGAAATCCTGGGAAAATATAGGTGGCCATAAAGTTTGATCATGAACTCATATTTGAGCATGGTTGCAGTAATTAGAAATCTCTTTATGAGAAGGATATGATGTTATGCTCGAGGAGAGGTTTTGAGATAGTCGAGGAAAGTGATAATTTTAATGCCTCATCCCTTGAAAAGGATACTTAGGGGGTTGGGTGTGTTACAGAGTGGTATCAGAGGGGATTTTAAAATCTAGTCTTGAATGGGTCATCCAGACCAATTAAGACTATTTATAAAGGGTTTTTATGTTATTTAGAATGCATATTTTTAAGAATACTGACATAAGTTCTAATCATGCTTGTTGTTTTAACACGTAGGACGAATTGAAAAATTCATAGAGGTCAATGGTGCAGTGCAGTATGGATGACACCTTGTACCTCAAAGATAAAGAGTTCGATGGCTATGGGATAGAGAAACCCCTCCATATTTGATGGAAACAGTGAGAAGTCTGAAAGAATATAATGAGATACTTATGAGAGCCCATGTTGAACAGGCAGAGTTGAATGCAATTCTACTGTAGAGTCTGTCCAAATTTCAAAAACACTTGCAACAAGGTCCTAACAATGAAAAATTACAACAGTTAGAGAGATTGAAAACCCCTTCAGATGCTAAAAAGCATGGATTGTCTCACAATGATGCATGGAGAAATTATTCCGAAAGGAAGCATTAGGGTACCAAGAAATGTGAATCGAGTGGAGGCGTTTCCATGGAGTCCTCTACTCGGAAGAATATTTCAGCAAGACAATCTAGTAGTGGAACATAATCCAACATTTTTAAGAAGATAAAGAGAGAGAATTCTCATATTTTTCTGATTGAATAATTCAAGAAGGCTAAACCACCTATATTTTATGGAGAGATAAAGAAGTGGAAAGAAGTTGAAGCATGGTTATTTGGATTGAAAAAGTATTTTCATGTACATAATTATTCTGACAATGCCAAGGAAAGGATTGCAGTATTTAACCTAAAATGAGGGGCTTCCATTTGGTGGGAAGACCTCAATGAAAGAAAAAAGATAAAGGAAACAAAATTAACCTGGAAATAGGTTGAGAATTTATTTTTTAAATCCTACCTATCTGAAAAGTATTATGATGACAAGATAAAGGAATTCCATGAGCTTAAGTAGTGACAAGTTACCTTGTATGTGTATGCAAAACGATTTATGGAATTTTGGAGGTATGTTCCCTACCTTAAGGATGAGAAGGAAAGAATCCATCATTTTCGTAGTGGGTTACCATAATCCTATCAAAATCAAATTGAGTTTGATAAACAAAATACGTTGGAGGACAACATTCAAAAGGCCAAATGTGGTTACGATCAGTCTAAGAATAAGCATGAGTATTCCAAAGATTTTAAAAGGAAGGACCAGAGTGGATTCTAGAAGAAAGTGTTCAATTATTACCCCCACAATAATTCCAGAAAGTATGTACATATGGGTCAAAAAATCAAGAGTGTGCATCAACAAAATTTCTTTTCTCAAGGTAGGAATAAAACAACAGAGAAGACAAGGGAACAGACAGAGGAGCCCAGGATAGGACCCTTGCAATGTTGGGAATGTGGAGAACCAAATATGTTGAAGGATTGTCCCTAATGACAACATGACAATCGAATATTTTAAAATGTACAGGATGGAACTACAGTCAGCAGCATATCTAGGAGTGTGCCGAGAATCTATGCAACATAGAAAATCGGCAAGCAGACCACCAAGCCTCTATGGTGGAATTGGAAGGTATTATTATTGAATGACCAATCTATGTTTTGATTGACCCGAGATCTAATATTAGTTATATTTCACCTTGAGTGGTTGAGATATTTTCATTACAGATAAATAAACACACCAAATCATGGTTAGTTTAGTTAGCCATTGAAGAAAAGAGGAAACTGGTGGAGGTAGTTGAAGCTTGTCCAATTGGGATGGATGGATTTTAGACCCAATAGGTTTTGAATCTCTTAACCCTTGGTTCATATGATGTGTTTTTGGGAATGGATTGGTTAATTTCCCACAAGGAAAAATTAAAATGTTATGAGAAAATTTTAGAATTTGAATATGAGAAAGTTAGTACCATAATTTTGCAAGCCATTCAGAAGCTAGTCTCCATGAGGTAAATATCAACATTGCAGATTAAGAAGTTTAGAAGAAAGGGGTGTCCCTTGTATGTTATACAAGTATTAAACTTGAAATAAGGAAAGGAGATGAAGGTTGAAGATCACCCAATGCTCTGGGAGTTCATAGATGTGTTTCAGCAGGAGGTACTTGGATTACCTCCAAAAGGAGATCTCAATTTTTGAATCGATCTCATGCCTGGAGTAGTGATAGAATCGAGAATTCCTTACATGATGAGAACACCAGAGTTGATGGAACTAAAAATGCAGTTGAAGGAAATGTTGCAAAAAGGATACACCAGGCCGAGTGTGTCTCCATGGGGATCACCATCCCTATTTGTAAAGAAGAAAGATGGTACCTTGAGTCTATGTACCAATTATAGTCCGTTGAAAAAGATTACCATCAAGAACAAATACCCTTTTCCTAGAATAGATGATCTCTTTGATAAACTAAGAGGGGATATAGTTTTCGCAAAGATAGATTTGAGGTCGGGATATCACCAAGTGAGTATCTAAGATGAGGAAATCCACAAGACAACCATTAGGAAAGGGTATGGGAACTATGATTTTTTTGTGGTGCCATTTGGGCTTACCAATGCACCAACTACATTCATGTGTTTTATGAGTAGTGTGCTCAACAAGTATTTAGACAAGTTTTTCTTAGTGTTCATGGAAAAAATTTTGGTGTATTTCAAGAACCAAGAGGAGTAGGAAGAACACCTCAAAAAAATGTTACAAGTGTTATGAGAAAATCATATGTACTCCAAGTTCAACAAGTGTGATTTCTTTAGAAATCAAATCCATTATCTAGGCCATGTAATCTCAGCTGAAGGAGTGGTAGTAGACCCTGCAAATATCAAGGAAATCATGGATTGGCCTGCCCCTAGGAATGTGACAAAAGTGAGATACTTCATGGGATTGGTTGGATATTAATGAAGGTTCATCAAGGTATTATCCAAGATTGAAAACCTTATTACTTCATTACAAAGGAAAGGGAAGAATTTTGTGTGGTCACTAGAATGTGAAGATAGCTTCCAACAACTGAAGCAAGTATTGACTAATGCCCCTGTTTTAAAGATTGCAAACCCATAAAAAGACTTCTTGGTTTGCACAGATGCTTGAAAAGAGGGACTCAGTGGAGTTCTCATGCAAGAAGGACAAGTGGTTGGTTATGAATCACGTAATATGAACTAACATGAGCAGAAGTACATCACCCATGATCTATAACTTGTAGCAATTGTGCATGCACTAAATATGTGGAAACATTAATTGTCGAGGAGGATATTTATCCTCATGACTGACCATTGTGATCTAAAGTATTTATTTGACTAGATGAGGTTGAATGCTAGATAGGCCAGGTGGATGGCGATGATCAATGAGTTTGAATTCTAAATAAAACACATAAAAGGAAACGAGAACAAAGTAGTTAGTGCACTCAACTGAAGCGTTCAAACAATATACTTAGCAACAACAAGTGTAAGAGAGTTCGAAATTCAACAAAGGATTAAGACCCTCTTGTCGGAAGACGAGTTCTTCAATCAAGTGAAGGAAAGGTTGCAAGAAGAACCTAGGGAAAAGAGGTATCAAGGATATCAAGCAAGGGTTGATTATCTATTGTTGTACAATAACAGGTTGTATGTGCCTAATTAAATGGATTTGAGGTGCTTGATTATGGACGAATTCCATAAAATACCATATGTAGGTCACCCTAGTTACCAAAAAATGGTGACAACAATTAGAAAGTTGTAATTTTGGCTTGGAATGAAGCAAAACATTGCTAATTATAGTGAAAAGTGTTATGAGTTCCAACAGGTAAAATTTCAGCATTGACACCCTGCTGGAATATTGTAGCCTATACAGATACCAAAATGGAAATGGGAAGTGATTTCCATGGATTTTTTCATAGGTTTACCAAAGACAATTAAACAAAACGATGCAATAATGGTTGTAGTAGATATGTTGAGAAAGGCATCTCATTTTATCCCCATAAAATCTACTTATAAATCCATAGACGTTGCCAATGTTTTTATGAAAAAGGTATTCATATTACATGGTTTTCCAAAAACTATAATTTCAGACAGAGACACTAAATTCACCTCGAATTTCTAGAAAATATTATTTTCAAGTTTAGAAACAAAATTGGAATTTAGCATGACCTACCATCCCCCAATAGATGGTCGGAACGAAAATGTTAATAGAGTGTTAAAAGACATGTTACGAATGCATGTTATGTATCATCCCAAGTAGTGGGAAGAATATCTACCTTTGGTAGAATTCACGTACAATAATGGTTATTAAGAATCATTGAAGATGAGCCCGTTCGAGGTCATGTATGGAAGAAGGTGAATAGTTCTGATTAGTTGGGATAGTCCAGTGGAAAAAATCAAACTTCGACATGAATTGCTGAAATAAATGGAACAAGCCATAGTTAAGATAAAGAAAAACCTGAAAATTTCAAAGGATAGAAAAAACAACTATGTTGATAACAAAACAACCCCCAGAGAATAAAAAGTAGGATACCATTTTGTCTCTGGATGAAACCCAAGAGAAACTCTTTGAAAATGGGGATGTGTGTTAAGTTGGATCCCTGATATTGTGGACCATTTGAAATCCTAGAGAGAATAGGACTAGTAGCATACAGACTTGCTTTACCACCTACTATTAGAGTATATAATGTATTCCATGTGTATTTGTTATATATATATATATATATATATATATATATATATATGTACATGATTATAATCATGTTATTGATTGGACTATAATATAGGTGGATCCAGAGGGAGAATTCCAACCATAACCTCAATGCATCCTGGACATAAAAGAAACGATGCTCCAGAACCGAGCCATTGTGTAGGTCAAGGTGGAATGGAATAAATTTGAAGCAGATGAAGCTACATGGGAACTGGAAGATGCCATGAAAATGGCATACCCATTTTTTTTAGTGTATAATTGTATCCATGTGGTGTTTTAAACACCGAGGATGGTGTTTCTTTAATGGGGTGGGGGGAATGTAACACCTTGTTTTCCCCAAATATTGTAATTATGCACAAAATACATATATTAATGTTATGAGGAATGTAATTATGTTTTAAATTAATAGAAACACCAAACCAATGACTAAGAGGGAACAACCTTGACTGTAATGTCCATGATACACCAAACGAAATTGATGAGGCTGAGGGACTGACTGAACAATTATGGGAGGTGGAGATGAGATGTATCAGTGAAGAAAATAGGAATCTTGCACAACAAGATAAAATATTCTTGCAAACATAAGACTACACCTACCAACATACAAACTTATATGAAAACCATGTGACCATGAAAAGAAGTCACAGAGGTTGTTGGGGTACTTATTCAATATTGGTAGTTAGTCCTTGCAGAGAGAAATGACGATTGAAAAACTGAAAAGGGGTTTACCATGAAATTACCCCTTTAAATTGTGAATGGAAAACTACATGTTACGTCTGCAAGAAGTCACATAAATCCTAAGGGGGGTAGATAAGAATACCGGAGGAGGAAAACACAGTAAGGAGACACAAGAGAGAGACACAAGAGAACATAACATAGACAACAAAGAAGGAACAAATTCAAGAAAGAGAGAACAAATCATATAGGTTCAAATGCGTTGATTAAGGAAGAGAAGGAGAAAGAAGAGATTTCTAGAGGAAAATGGGAAGCTTGTTTGAGTTATTGATGATCACCCTGAATAGAGAAGACTTGGATCCCAAACTAGAGAAATAGTGAGTTGTTGCTTGGTGCTTACTAGATATAAAGTGACAATGGTAGGGGAAGGTCTCTGAGGGCCTATTGAGAAGAGAAGGTACTGCCTTGTGCAAATGAAATCCAGTTGAGAAACCACCCAATAAATGTGTGGGGAACCGAAACTCAGTGGGAGGTGGAAAATTCTATTGTGTCAGAGGAGGAAGGAGAGTAACCTTCCTAGATCACCACAAACTTGGAACCCAACTTAGTTTGTTTCCCAAGTGGTATCGTGGCTTACCATGAGGGTGGTATACTATAGGAAGTTACTCTAGAGAAAGGCCTAAGGTTGCGAGTAAAGGAAACCTCTCTCAGTTAGTCGGGTTTGGAAATTGCCTTACCAGATAAGTGTTTACCTGCACTAGAACCATTTATGACTAATATATATGTATGCATGTGTAAATGTTTGAATCTAAGATCAAACTAAGTCATTTAAAACACATGACTTCAATGCATGAAGTTTGTCATATGTTATGATGTTTTTTAATGAAATGGTAATTGTAGAAGTGAGTTAATTATGGACTATGCATGCTTGAGCATCTTATTTCCTTGTATGGGGAACTCGTAAATCATACAAGGTTTTCCTTTAAGTTTCAATAACTTGTAGTGACCTTAGAGTGGATTCAAATCCTTTGAAAATTGGGATTGAATTCTGATAGAAATCGAGAAATGGCTAAGTGTTATACATTATTTTGGTCACCCCAGTGATCCATTGACAAACATGTGTTCATGTTCCCAAAAAGAGTATTTTTCCATGAGGAAAGTGATTGGCTTTCTCATCTCAAAAACCTTATTTAGGAAGGTTATCGCAAGCTTCAAAACAAATAGGGTGCGACGATGCCTGATCGTCACCACCTTCTCTAGAGTTGGAATACGATGTCTTCGCAGGCTGCACTATAGCTAGGGTGTGACAATGTCAAAAGCCAAGGAAAATTCAAACTTCACGAAAGTTCTAGAAGGGGATCTTCTAGAAGGATGAGGTGGCCTCCGAATGGTTTGAATCTTACTTGCTTCTATGATTTGGTGGGATCATCCTAATCTCCTCAACCATCTGTCTTTCCCCTATATAAAGAGGGATCTCTCATGGAAAAGACTAAGGTTGAATAGGCTAAGAATTGGATGAGAAATTCTACTTCAGCTCATACTTGAGACCTTCATTTCAGTTCCTTTTAATAGGATACAGTGATATCTTTCTTTCCCATAAAATGATTTTTGTTTTATTGTATGATTCCTTGATCACATACATAGGTTCTTGTTGAGTTCATTGTATTGATTTCACTTTGGTTGTCTTGTGTTCCCTTGCAGATTCAATATCACAAGAGCACCGGAGTGGAGCTAGGATGGCAATGGCAGAAGGAAGTGACATGTAAATGGTATGTTGTCTATCTCTTGTTAAATAGTAAACTCAATAGTTAGAGCTTAGGGAAAGTGTCATATTCTGTTCTGTTTTGTTCTAGTTCTGGGTGGATTTAGGGAGATTTGTTTATGTCCACATTTACTGATTAATCATATAACACTAAGTCTCCAAAGAGGACCATTATTTTTATGTAAAATATTGTGTTAAGCTAAGTAGAGATCGTGGTCATTGATATGGTTGATCGAAAGATATCAAATATTAATCAATGAAGGCATGTCATCATGAATGAATGAGTACTAGAGTGGTGTCAAATTCGACAAAATTGAGAGTCAACAAGAGGACAACAGTTGTTGATCTAAAAGGATCTGAACCATTGATCGCAATGGTTTTTTTTGAGTGAAACATTCAGAGGGAACCCTTGAGTGTTGTGTGAAAATATCCAAAGGAAAGTCTCTTAGGTGGAATGTGGGCCATAGATATGATTAGAAGATAAAATATATATCTAATTCATTGATCGTAGCATGTAGGTTAGAGTGGTATCGGATGAGGAGGTGGGATCACTCTGATGGGAATACTCCCAAAAGAGATCTTTGTCGTTGGTTTTCCATGATAGAAGATAATCTGAGAGAATATCTACACTAATGATTTTTCACCACGATATGCAATAGGGGGATCGTAGATGGTGCCACATGTCACGTCATGTGGTAGGTAGTGGCAAGGTCACATTTCATACCAGTTGTAGGTCATGGTAGTGTCGCATGCTCGGATATAGATATAGAGGGTAGGAGAACCCTAGACCACCAAGTAAGTCTCAACTATCAATCACGTAGATCATAAGTGAATCAATGACATCCATCGGGGAGATCTAGTCGGAGTAGTTTGATAGACAAGAATGAATACACCCCAAATGGAGGACTCTGAGCACTAATTATAGGCCGTTGGATCTGTTAGAGATCACCCTCAGGAAATTTGAGTCATAGAGCTATGATGCATCATCATCATAGGCAAAATATGGGTGAACTGGAAGGAGGCTTGAACGTCGATGAAACTAGAAATCAACGATGCAACGAGAACCGTTGATCTGTCAATGGGTGGGAGAAATACTAGTTCTTTATCTTTTGTGGTATTTTTTCACACGATGAAGGAGGAAAATGATGTTATGATGGATGTGGAATGGTAGCAAGGAAGTCAAAATTTCTTTAGGATGACATGTGTCGATTTTTGGTTGGATGATGAGAGCCCGGAGAGGGAGGACTATGATAGCCATTGATCTCATTGGAGATTTTATGAAGTGATTAGGACCATTGGATCCATACGTGTCATTGTCAGAAATGTGGGAGGTTGGCATGGTCACACTTCAACAAGGAAATTCGATGATGACAGATAAATTATTGACAATGATGGGAGTCGAGACTAAAAAAAATTATTGATCGACTGAGTGATGAAATGAAATATCCATTGTAGATCTCACAGGTCACATCCACACACTGTGTAAGCCATTGGAAGCTACTAGTTAACTCTTGTGCCAAAAAAAATCACCGATGTACTTGGAACCATTAATATGAAGAGCTATGAGGGATGGTGCACTTTGGTGCATCATCATCAGAAGTCTTGGGATAGTGAGAGAGAACCACGGGATAAGAAACCTTGATGACAAGAAAAATGATCAAAGGGATCAGACCTGTGGAACGATCACATATGTGGTAGTTTCTATGTCAGGTGGATTGAGTTACAATGTGCCATGTGGATGCCACATGGCAGTGAGATGGATTTTGACTATGAAATCCTGAGAAAATTTAGGAGGCGATAACTTTTGATCATGAGATCATATTTGAGTATGAATACAGTTGTTGGAAATCTCTTGACAAGAAAACAATGATGATATTCTCAAGGAGAGGTTTTTATATAGTTAGGGAAATCAATAATTTTAATTCCTCATTACTTAAGAAGGATAATTAGGGGGTTAGGTGTGTTACCACACTGACATGGCATGACATGTGGAAACTGACATATAAATTTCTATGATGTGGGATGACATGTGGATGTTGACATGGAACGAAACATCATGCTTCTCTTTCCTTATTGGAAATTGGCAACTTCTCTTCCAAGAATTGAACATCGCACTAAATATTACAACCTCCGATCATTGACCATTGACGATTGGTAATTTACTTTAGATGTATGAAATGTTCACCAATTTTTTTCGATTCCCAACCATCAACCATTGGCAATAGAATATTTTCTATGGACAAACCAAAATCTTCACCAAAATCATTGATTCGACCATCGACCATTGGATAATTCTCTTATTTTATTGAAATACGTTTATGATTTTTTTTACCCCCGATCATCAACCATCATTGATTTATTTTGATGAACTCCAACAATCAAACAATTTCAACCAAGTCCACGATGAATTTGCGTCATCGATATATCATTTCAAATGATCTTTCCAGCTGATCTTCTCCAACCTCCCAATGATAGAAAATGAATATAGACTGTCGATCCATCTCATTTTCCCAACTATCTTCTCCAACTTCTAAACAACCAAAACAAAATCTAGATTGTCGATTTGTCCCATTTTCTCAATCATCGAAAATGAGTCTCGATTGTTGATCTGCTAGACCTTGCCAAACTATAAAAACCTTAAAATTTTTAAAATCTATTACAATGAATTTATGCCATTGATATCGAAATCAAATGTGATATCAATTGTGAATCCATTAAATTATCCTAGCTTCTTCAACTTCCATTAAAATGTGAAATTTTTTACCTTCTAGGTTCAATTTAACTCTACAACCTGCAAATTGATGGCTTGTATTATATCTTCAATAGTTCCAAGGAATTTACACTCGAATTTGGGGATTTCTCTATGATTTTATCCATTTTCTCCCAAATCTATCACATAACAAAATTAATAACAATGAATTTTACCCAAATTCACACTAGTTCTTGGCCGATACAGGTACAGTGTTGAACTAGAAGCTCGGATACCATAATTTAACGTACCCTATCTCAATTGAGGAACATTGCTTATGGAATACACATCTAAAATTAATATTTTCTACTTAATATTTCCCTATAGTTTACCAGCTATAGATCAGATACATATTTAACCATTTGACTAATACCAAATCTCTAAATGCATCTAATAGGATAAAGACAAACATGAATGAAACTATTTGAGAAAAAAATCAAACAAATAACATTCTCATAAAGCATTTACACATCATAATATCATCATAAAAAAAACAATTTTTTTTTTTGTTAATAGTTAACCAATCGACAGTGTATAAAGGATAAACCTCCTTGCCAAAGGTGTTGTTGTTCATTTTCTCTCAACAACAAGCCACCCTCAAGCTGAGGTTATGACTCCAGAAGGAGATCTAACCCTCTTGGATTTCTACTCTCCATATAAAACATCCCCAAACCTAGGTTCTACTCCCACAACAGTTCCAATCCTCCATCACTCTTCCCTAAAACTTGCACAACCCAAGGAATGTACTCCCTTCACTCCTCATAGTCCCTCAGAATGTACCATTCATTTATTAGGTATTCTAGTGCACTCAGTTGGACAAGAATATCTTAGCTGGGGACTCCAAGAACTCTTCATTTATTCAAGAGAGTTGATTGCAACCCTCAAAAGGCTCTTGAGCCATTTCATCCATAAGAAACCCAATACATGCTTACAACCTATTTATATAGGTACATCGGCCTCTTTATCAACATAAAAACAACCAAACAATGGATTCCTTCAAGCAAAACATGGTTGGTTCTCTTCCCAACTCTCAACTTCTCTCTTATTTCCCAAAAGTTTCATGTAAACACTATCTACATTCAACATACAAATTTCCCTTCTTCTCCCTTGCTTTATTGACTCTCACTCTTCCCAAAGATGATTGTACCTCAACCCCATGCTCCCAATAACTATGGGATGTGACTCCTCACACCCACCCTCTTACATGAGTTTAATGATTGGCTTTGGGAACACTCAACAACAAAATATAAGGCTATAAATAAATATAATAATTTAGGAATGACCCATGAATAAAATCCCCCATTATACCCCTCTCTCTTGTGGAATCATATCCCCCCATAATTTTCATACCTCTCGTATCACATCCAATTATTACTTCTTTTATTGATTATTCAATGCACATAATACAGAATTTGGTCCCCGGCCACATTAAATCAATACGATCTCTTGGCCCCAACACATCGGCTCACCAACCTAATTCACATTTATACAATTAACTTATAATTTGTGAGGATTAAAATTGGGGATGTTACATTTGAGGTCCAATTTAGGATAAAAGGAAGAGTGTGAATAATGCA
>ML833818.1:24387-35522 GCA_009831015.1 Picea engelmannii
AACTACTGAGAGGGGTGCTTGTTTCCACCCAACCGTAGGCTTAGCGACTCCCAACAGATTTACCACTAGCCACCCCCGAGCTGAGACCACGATGCTCTGAGACTGCGTCTCTCTGTCTGCCAGTGACCAGGAGTGAAGGTTGCAATCCTTCCTCTCTGCTATCACTCACTCTGCGTAATGCTAGAGTTCCCCTCGCGTCTGCCCCCTCAATCGTTTCTGCCATATGCCTTATCCTCTCGCGAGGTTGCGTGTGGCACGATTACCCTCGCGCCGATCAGGCCGGACGACTCTACGGATGGGCGGTTCACCATCCCATCCCTCATCAAGCCATCCGCCTTCTAGCCTGCGAGGCATTGAATTTTAGGGCCAGCGAGCCGCTTTTGGTTCCTCGGGCCAGTGGAGTCCAAATACGGTATTTAATTCTCGGTGGAAGTTAACGCCACCTTTTCAGGTGCCCTCCACTACCATCGTGGTCTCTTTTCTACACATCCCCTCATCAGCAGTCCTGCAATAAATTCAGAATGTTATTCACATTCATTGACCTCTTCTCAAGGTCCATTTACATCACATATTCTCATTTATGAGTTTGCCATAGTTCTTGGCCAGTCTAGTTATATTTACAAACTGGGGAAACAGGGTGTTACAACTGATGCAATTTACTATGCAATGATTTTGATGAGGCTACATGATTTTCTATAGGCTTACCAGTCCTTTCTTCTGAGGTATTAGCAACATTTTTCTTCAAAAACTGAAATGAACCAAAACTTAATGGTACAAAATTATGTTGCATCAATTCATCGGTGGTTTGAAAATCAATATAACTTAGGGGATATAATTCCATAGCTAAAAAAACTTCCATATCACCAATGATATCCTCAAATGATTCATAAGAAAGTTTCCCCATAATATTGCTTACAACTTGCTTATATTCTTTCTTATAGATTTCTCCCAAAAATTGGAATGAGGCAAGACATAAAGGCAAAGATCTTTCACTTACTTGAGAATTTTTTACATTTTCCTCATTGTTGTCATCATTAATATACGCAGACTGATTGTCA
The DNA here is from genome assembly GCA_009831015.1 of Picea engelmannii. NCBI lineage: Eukaryota > Viridiplantae > Streptophyta > Pinopsida > Pinales > Pinaceae > Picea > Picea engelmannii. The sequence continues at coordinate 25,446 of ML833818.1, forward strand.
TATTTGAGTTGTTGTAACTGAGATTCTTCCTCCCAAAAACATGTTATTGATTGCTTTCAAGAATCAACCTTGATGTAGTCATCATCATATTGATCATACTTGGGTAAATCATTCATATAACTACTGTCATCAAGCATACCCATTAAAACATTTGTAAAACAATCATTTGATGTTCTATTGTAAGAAGAATTAACAACAAAATGATTTGGATCAATAACCTTTTATTCTTCAACAACAAGTGGGACATGGTTCTTTTGAACAACAATATCATCTATCATGATAATCTCTTGCATCATGTCTTTCATTGTGCCTACCAGAATGTCTACTTTCACTTCTGAACATGTCATATGCTCCTTATTTATGTTTTCTTTCTCTTTTTCCTTTAACTTTGACTTTTTTATCAACAAATTAGCTTCTACACCTATTGCACTATCTTGCATTTCTTTGAGTGTTGTAGTGTTCCTTTCTCTCAAATGAAATGCCATTTTCAGATCAAAGGCATCCGGGTAATGTAAGAGAGCTAAACTAGGAGGGGTTTTTATATCAGCACGCATTGAATGGTAAACTTGATTGAACCTGGCTGAAAAGTATTGCACTATTTCTCCTGGTTGTCTTTTCAAATGATCATATTCTTCTAAAATGAGAAAGAATCCTCTTTATCACCCATTTATTAAGGAAGACTTTTACAAATTGATTGAAATAACAAATGCTTGCAACTGACAAATTTTTGAATCATTCCTTAGCTTTACCTTGCAAAGATAGAGAAAAAATCATGATACATACATCATATTATTCAACCTCAAAAAGGTTAAGAAAATGTTCAAAACCCTGAATGTGTTTTTTAGCATTGATGTTACCATATTCTCCATCAAACCTAGGAAGGTATTTGTGATAATTTTCAGGGAAACCATGGAGTATTGGAGGTAATATGAGAGGCTTGTGTCTATATGGGACTTTAAAGGGAATGGGGGTTTGTACAAGAACTGTAAAAGTAGCCTTGGTTTCTTGAGGCTCGTCAAATGGAATATGACAAATATAAGTTGCAACAAAAGGGTTTCGACTAGTATAAAAAACATAAAGAGAATATGTATTTACAATCTTCAAAGGAAAAGAATTGGATGCAGGCCTATGATCTCTTTTCAAATATAGTACACATTGGAAACAATTCTTGAAGAAATAACTAAAAATACAACATATTATGCCAGGGATGAAATTCCAATTTGAATACCTCATCTTTCCAGATTGTCTTTTCATGTTTTAGGTTCTTCCTCCAGTGGAGTCTTTGAATTGAAACTGATTTGGAGTTGATTGGACTTGCTAGGTAGATGATTCATCCTTGTTGTATCTGATCAGTGCCCACCATCGATAATAAGATCTGGAACTTGATATGCTTTTCTGAGGAACATGAAATGTTTAGGTCCCCATTGCGGTTGCTGAAATGTTACCACTCTGTAATTTTTAAGGTTGATAAAGAAATGGACAGAGGTAACTATTTCAATCAGCTTTAGGTTAAATTATGACCCTTCAACCAGAGAGGGCTCTCTCACACAAAAATACTCAACATATTTAGCAATGACCACAAAGAAGGTCCGATTTTGTAATAGAACATGTTATGTTTGGTTTTAAATTGTTTGGTTGGAACAACAAGGGAGGGCCATTGGGAAATGGAGTCACGGTTCCGAATTAATCAAATACAAGGTTAACAGGCTAATATTGTAGGGCAGGATAGGAAAATTCATTGGATCCTCAAACATTTAATGTATGGAAGAGATGGAAAAGGTCTAGAAATACAATTAAAAACAGAGCAATTAAGAATTTTGTTTTCAATATTCAATGGAAAACACATAAATTATTCCAATCTAGAGACAGAGTGTACATTAAAACAAATTATGTTTCTTTATCTTCTCAGAATAATTCAAAATGTAGAAAGAAGTAGTGGTAATAGAAATAACAAATTTACAGGGTAAGGTACTTGACCAATGAAAATTGATGCAAGAATCATGTAATGTTGCACTGTACTATTGACATTTGATCAAAGGAGGCTCTGTGAGATGCTCTACAATATTGATCCTATCCTACAAAGAGGTCCCAACCCATAATACTTCGAAATGGGAAGTATTTATAAGTTGTTTACAAAGGATCCTGTCATAAATGAGTAGGATTTATTTTAAGAAAAATATAAACTAACTGCATCTCTAACTACAACAATATAGAACTGTTTCAGATCTGCTCGAACTTTACAGTGTTTATTTGATGTCAGTCGTTGATGATCTGTCTCTTTGAATTCTCTTGCGTTGTTGTTCTTTACTGATGACTGTGCTTATTTTTGCAAGTATTATGCATTAAGATCTAGAAATGATTGATTTATTATTGATCCTCTGTGGCTAGGTGTCTCGAGTCATCTAACATCTGGAATGAGGTCGAAACTACCTCCACTAACTCTGTTTATTGTTCCTTAAACTTTTCCATCTATCTTTTTGAGTAATTTTTCTGGCGGAAAAACTTACAGTTGAAGGTGGGTGATGGCGATGATATCTTAGCTCAACATAGACTTGTTATGGGGTGGTGGTTGGTTAAATGGTCATGGGGGAATATATGATTGGTTACGAATAGGATGACGTGGGGGAAAGTGTCCAATAGGGAGATGGGATGAGTAGATGCGAGAGTGTAAGCGATAGGGATAGGAGGAGAGGTGGACGGTATCGGGAATGAGGGGACATGTGGCATGTCGTGAGAGGGGAAGTATAAGGGGGAGATGATGATAGGGAGAGTAGTCATAGAGGTGATGTGATAGGTGAGAGGTTGAGCATTAGAATGAGTGGAGGACAGGTTGTAACAACCCTAGTTGAAAATATGCTTAGGGATTATTAAGCAAAATTAATTAGGTGATTAATTGTCCTAACATGGTTTTAACTAAACAAAGATTGGCATAATAATATTAATTAATTAATTAATTGTTATAATTTTGATTGATTAATTAATTAAATTAATTACCTATCGCATTGAATGAACAAGGTAATAAATTTAAGAGGGTTAATAAATTTAATTGTTTAATTAAATGATCTACGTATACGGGGGGATAAAAAGCATTAAATATAAGGATAAGAAACATTAAATAATAGGGTAAGACATTAACTATGTGGATAAGATAATGAATGTATGGATAAGGAAATTTATGAGGAGGAAAGGGTCGGTGAAGGGGGGATATGACGGGAGGAGTCTTACAGAAGAAGGAGATTATTTGGGAGGAGGAGGAAGCATTTGGGAGGGGGAGAAATTTCTGGTTTCAGGGTTCTTTTGGATTTTCTGGTTCTGAGTTTGAGTTTTGCAGTTGGGGAGGATCATTACGGGGAGCACTAGTTTGCTGGGGGTTTTGGGCACGGGGGCCAGGATAGCCTTACGGTATTCTGAAGCTAGGAAGCCGGACAGGCTACTTTTATCTGGCAGGGGGGAAACACGGTTTGGGCAGAGTTGGTCAGCGCATCAGGCAACAGCAAGGCAACAGGGAAGGGACAATCATATCGGCATAAGTTAGCATCAGAAGCAGGTAATTTGCTTATGAAAGTGCTAAGTTTTTTTTTTTATGCTGTAGTTAAATGTTAATCTCTGTTGAACATTGTTTATATGCTAGTGATTAAATTATTTGTGTAATTGAAATGAATTATATCAAAATTAGTATTTACAGGCACTACACATGGTATCAGAGCTAGTGTTCACAATCTGGAGCCTTAAAGGGCCTACCTACCCGCCTACCCAACTTAGGAATGGAAATGTACCCACCCAGAAATTCAAATGACCACTAAAACCCTATATTTACAACCCTTCAACAACCAAAGATAGCCCAGAAATAATACAGAAACCCCACGAAGAAAACTACCTAGAAACCCTAAAGAAAAGAGTGAGTTTAGTAGGGAAACAAGACCCCACGCATCCCTTGTTCCATTCATCTTCTACCTAACCTGCAAATGGCAAAGACAAAAAAAAGAGTCTGGTTATACATATAGAAGAAATATGTTTTGTTGCATTATTGATAAAATATAATATATATATATATATATAAAATAAATCATATTGCATATAAAAATAGCTGAAACACTATTCATACCATTCATTCAATCATTTATGCCCCTACACTAGATAAAACAAAAGTACAAGACTCTTAGTATCGAAATTGAGGTTGTTAATAGATACTTGTGCCAACTTATCTATTTGCCAACATAACCCTCCATCTAGATCTGATAACTGCCCAAATTAGGGCATGCCACTATGGAGACACTTGTAAGTCACCTTCAATCTATACATGAAACAACGGTATCATACACAGAACCCCCAGATGTCAAAAGAAACTCGTTCACTCAAAACTTTATAAGCTTCATTTATCTCTTGAAATTTTAGAGTCTTCTATCCTATTTAGTCTCCTGGTACTTCTTGTCCATTTTAGAGGGGTCTGAGGTTCCCCGAGTAAGTGCGGTTGTATGTTACTTTTGTGGGGCCGTTGGTTCCTTACTCTCTTCCCTCCTGGGCAAGTAGCAACAATTATTTGTAGCGGGCTGACGAAATGCGAGACTGCAGACGGATTGGGCTATGGCTTTCACTCTATGGCGTGTGGGACTAAGGCAATGACGACTACAGCTAGTCTATTAAGTTAAGGCTAAGAAAGTAATAAAACAAGAAAAAGAGACACCTTAGAAGCCAGGTCCAATAGAGAGATGCCTGTAACCTTTCAACTTATGCACCTTCATCACCAGAATAAAAAAGGAAGGCCAGCGCCATTTTGTCCTTGCTGCTTGTCTGGATGCCATTTCAAAGCAAGACGAAGATAATTTGATCGAATTGCATCCATTGTAGCATCGTAATCAATTTCCAATATTTTGTAATAATCCTTTGTCCTGGGGAGGAAGGAGTAAAACTCGTATTCAACAGAACCCTCTCGTCCTTGGCCTTCCCAAACCATCTTGAACTGCAATTTAGCAGCAGTTCGCCTCAGCAAATACTCCTCTGTGAAATTTCTTCAACCCCTCGGAAAGATGGCACCTAGAACTCAAATTCTGCCCCAATTGCAGGGACAGAATCACAGAATCTCAGCTGAAAGTGAACAATGTGAATAGAAATTTAGTCCAATTTATAGGGGCAGAAACACCAAAACACTGAAATACGGAAGGAAGCCGGATAGGCACTACACATGGTAAACCCACCATAGAACGTAGCATGGGCCGATTTCCAGCCACCGTATCCATAAGCTTGAGCAGACGTCCCTAACAATCCCAAGAATGGGATCAACGCAATGATGTGTACCAGCACCATTAAGCTGAAAAAAAAAAACAAGCTCATCAATTCACATGGCTATTATACAATATGCCCAATAAATAATTTAAAGCACTGTAGCTACACCATTCACATACAATGAAAGGACCTAGAATTTATACCTGAGTGAGGTCGAAATCTCTCTAAAGGAGCCACGAGGGGGCGTCACTATGCTCCACGCATCACCAGCACAGATCCAGCTGCACCACACAATGTACAAGCCAAAGGCTAGCGCCCAGCCACGGCCTGAACACCAGCAAACATAGCCACGGACCGTGCGAAAAGGTTTTGTCTGGGAGCGAGCACTGCAAACAAAGCCACGGCTCGAACACCAGCAAACATAGCCATGGACCGTGCGGAAAGGTTTTTTCCGGGAGCGAGCGCTGTAAACACAGCCATGGGCAAGAGAGGAACCAACGAAGGAAGTGCGGATGGCCACAGTCAGGATGAAAAGAAAAACAAGCCGCCCGAGGGAAGGCGCTGGATGAATTGGTGAAAGTTTAGGGTTTAGGTATCAAGAGTCGGGGCTGGACACGTGAGTCTCATGTGAGAAGACCAACCTTAAAGGCTGCCAGCATGGTCTCCGGCATGGAAGTTCTGTCAATAAATGCCTCATTTCTCATCAAGATATTCAACGCACATTACATATATTTTGTATATATTTTAATTTCAAAATGTTTTATTTTTATAAACGCTCAAACTAGTTAATAACACTATTATTATTATTTCAAGTTTTTATTATTTTATTTTGAATAATAATACTATTTTTGTAAAAAGAAAATATATATAATAATGCATATATATAAAGAGGTTATTATTAATACTAATTGAATAAGAAGTATCTAAGAGTTTTTGTTTTTAATTCAATAAAAAATAAAATGATAAGGCTAATCTAAGTAATTAAGCTAATTAATTTACTTTAATGATTTATTGGTAAAACCTGATGATTAAATTAATATTATAAAAATAATAGTGGGTTGATACAATTAATTTAATTAAATATATATATATATTTAAATTAATTGTATATTTAGTGTAAAGTAAACTACATTAAAGTTAACTAGAATGTTAGAGGGTCAATGGGTTTTGAACCCAAGACCACCCACCAAGCGAAGCGCCTTAAGAAGAGCACTAACACCAACGCGCCCTCATAAGTCTTTACAAATAAATTCTTATACTTAATTAGATTAATGGTAACACTGTAGGGATTTGAGTGGTATTATTATTAGGAAGATACAATATGAAGATTAAGACTAACTAGCTTATTACCTGACCTATTGATTCGGAGCCAGCTAACCGAGTTGAATCATAATTAGTGAATGCATCGGAAATCAAGGTAAAGGCTTATTTAGCGCTGCTGATCTTTGTATCTGAAGTATAAACTCCAATTGTCCAAGTGTCAGGCTCATGAGACCGTACACATAACTCATCGAGCTAAGCGCCAAGCCCCTCCACTCCATTCCACCAGTCAAAGTCAATGCTAAATCTCAATGCAACATTCAACAACGCCAACACTAGGCGCTAAGGAAAGGCTCACGAGTCAAGCATTGGAGGATATTTAGTTGTAAGCAAAAATTTAAAAGGACTTAGACTAGGACAAGCGGGAAGGAGGCGACATATGCACTAGGAGAGTAAGGATAGGAATTGGTGAGTATGGCACAAGGCTAGCGTAGCTACAGGGCAAGGGAACCAATAGTTTTTTTTAGGGTGAAGAAATCAATCTTAGATGCTTAATCCTAATCCTAACCTAGCCAATCCCCTAAAGAGAGTAATGTATGTTTACAAAAAAGTAAAGAAAACTTATGCCTAACCCTATTTCTAGTTTGAGTAGCACCAATTTGAAATGTCCTTGAACTCGCCCTGACAACTTTGGTTGATATAGGTTAAATCATACAGGATGGTTAGGACTTGAGGGAATATAGGTAGGGGAGTGTCGTCGCAAGCACCACCAACACCACCAGCGCCACCACCACCATCGCCCGAACTAGCTCTCATACTGCGCTCGTTGGAGGCCATTAATGAGACTTTAAGGGGGCGACAACCAGTAGGGACTGAAGTGGAACCCCCATCGTCTGGAATGGGTAATCCAAAAGCGTCAAGGGATTCAGGGGGAGGACCTCCACCCGAAGACATCATGCGATAATTTCAAAAGATCAAACTTCCAGAGTTTGCCAGGGGTCACGCCGGTGAACATGCAGAAGCATGGTTGGAAGGCATGACAAGGTGTTTTTCCTTAAGGGACTATGCGTCCAACTCAAAGGAAAAGATCACAATTTTTCAGTTAAGAGACAACACCTTGAACTGGTGGGGAAACCTGGAAAGACAACTGCATCTTACCCCAGACACAGTATCTTGGGAACTTTTCGAGGAGAGGTTTCGAAGGAAATATCTGCCAGCCTATTATGAGGAACAACAGGTAGGGGCGTTTCATGCCTTAGTACAGGGAAACATAACTGTAGAAGAATATGAGATCAGATTTATGGAATTGGTCAAATATGTTTCGTATATGGATAATGACCAACGACAAGAAGAGCGCTTCGTCTATGGATTGAACCCTAAGATCAGAGCTATGGTGCGGATGTGGAAACCATTTTCGGTAGTGGAAGCTGTGGAAAATGCACGTTATGTGGAGGAACACATGAACTTAACCGGGGGTACAAGACCGAAATTTCCGCATCGTCTTGGATTCGTAGGGAAGGCCCCGAGGACATTTCCTAGGGGAGGGGGCTCAAGGCCACTGCCATATGGTAACAGAAGGACAGTAGCCATAGGGATTTCAATGGCAGCGAGTGCAGCATCTCGTTCATCGCCAATGACACAGATAGGTCCACAACCATCTTAGGGAACAACTAGTAGGGGCAGGGGTTCCAGGGGAAGGAACTCATTTCAGAGATAGTCACATAACAGTGCACAGGTTCAATCTCGTGTTACCTGTTGGGGGTGCGGAGGACCCCATTACCAGCGTGACTGCCCAGAGTTACAATCAGGATTCGTGCATAGAGAAGGAAAGGCATCGATGGGGAGAGCAAGTAGTAGCCACCAGATTTATGCAACAGTTAATAATCGCCAGGCCGAACATCAATCCATAGTGGTGGAGTCATCAGGTACGCTAAATCATATCAATGTTAAGATTTTATTTGATTCGGGTGCGACAGATAGTTTCATTTCACCATCTGCATTAGAAAAGAGTGGGTTGGTAGCCTACGAGCACGATGGCTTTAAACAAGTCGAGATGGCTTCAGGGGAAAAAAAAGCGGTAGGACCTAGTGTCAATAATTGTATAGTAGACCTGGGAGTGTGTACTACCAGGTTGAAGGTATACGTCATTGCTCTTGGGGCATATGACCTAATCATTGGAATGGATTGGTTAGCAGTTCACCGAGCTTTGGTAGATTGTTTCACAAAGAGGGTGCTTTGTGTCGACGATGAGGGAAGACCAGTAGAGATCCAAGGTGTACAGAGACATGTGTCATTACGCTTTATATCAACTATGAAGGTTAAGCGATTCTTGAGACAAGGGTGTCAATTATATGTAGTGGAAGTAGTGAATGAAAGGAAGGGACCCTCAATAGATCAATACCCAGTATTGTCATAATTTAAGGATGTTTTTCCGAATGAGTTACCAGGGTTACCTCCTGAGAGGGAGCTTGATTTTACCATTGAGCTAAAACCTGGAGCAGAACCAATTCCCAAGACTCCATATCGGATGACAATGCCAGAACTTTGTGAATTGCAAATGCAGTTGAAAGAGTTACTGGACTTAGGGCTAATAAGGCCCAGTGTCTCACCTTTGGGCGCACCAGTAATTTTTGTAAAGAAGAAGGATGGATCCTTACGACTGTGTATAGACTATAGGGACTTGAACCATGCTACAGTGAAAAATAGGTACCCAATGCCGCGAATAGATGATCTCTTCGATCAGATGAAAGGAGCAGCGTTATTCTCAAAGACCGATTTGCGATCAGGGTATCATCAGTTAAGGATTAAGGAAGGTGATATCCCAAAAACTGCCTTTCGAACTCGGTTTGGACATTACGAGTTCATCGTAGTACCTTTTGGATTGACCAATGCACCAGCAATATTCATGAGCCTCATGAACGACGTATTACATAAGTACTTAGATCGATTTGTACAAGTCTTTCTAGATGACATCCTCATCTATTCCAAGAACAAAAGAGAACATGAGGAACACTTGAGAGTAGTGTTGTCCTGCCTTAGAGAGAACAAATTGTATGGAAAGTTGTCGAAGTGTTCCTTCTTCCAGAAAGAGATTCACTATTTAGGTCATATCATTTCTGGCGAAGGAATATCTATGGACCCAGAAAAGGTAAAGGCCATTATGGAGTGGCCAGTGCAGAAAAATGCCCATGAGGTGAGAAGCTTCATGGGGCTAGCAGGTTATTACTAGAGATTTGTGGAAGGATTCTCAAAAATAGCGAAACCCATCACCACTTTGCAATGCAAGGGGGTCAGGTATGAATGGATAGAAGAATGTGATAGTGCATTCATTGAGCTTAAGAGGTTACTAACTAGTGCGCCAATTCTACGAGTGCCGGATATGGAAAAGGACTTCATAGTCTGCACGGATGCCTTGAAGCAAGGGTTGGGGGCCGTGATAATGGCGCAGCATGGAGGAGTGATAGCTTATGCGTCAAGGAAGTTGAAGAAACATGAAGAGCTATACATGACTCATGATTTAGAGTTGGCAGTTGTAATGCTAGCTCTGAAAATTTGGAGGCACTATCTTGTGGGGCGAAACTTTGAGCTCAAAAC
>ML833819.1:2505-14239 GCA_009831015.1 Picea engelmannii
CTTGAACAAAAACTATTGATTATTTCTCATATATATTGTGCATGGTGTATTGTGGTGTATTGGTGTAACTCTTATACTATTGTTCATTGCTCATTGGATATAATTGAATGGCTTAAGTATAAGTTGGAAAAGGTTTTTAAATTGTACTTGATACCGATTCACCCCCCTCTCAGTATCAACAATAACTAATTTGAAGGAATTAAATTCACACTCAAGTATATCATCCAAATACCGATAATACTTATTTTTAGATTCTCGGGGATGTATGTCACTCCTAGAGAAAAAATTAGTGATATCGAATACTGCAGTTATCCCACTATCATAATTTTTCCTCATTTAATCCAATTGTTTGATGCAAAATTTATGACCATTGCACCACATAGCCTTGTGGTGTTTCAACTTTAATATGCCAAACATGCAAAAGATGCATTGTCAATTAATAAACTTGAAAAGTATCTGAAAAAAACACACCATTCAAATTAATATAATATAAATTAACTGGATAAAATGGGTGAATTTGATTTCCTTTCCATCTTTCAAACCATATGCTAAATCAATTTCCCTCTATGTAACATTGACATCTCCATTATGATGATCTTCTCTAACCAATTTAGGAAATTGTTTCCATGATAACCTATCGCCATGATGTTGTTTACAACTTTCAATCCATACCTTCATCTAGTCAAGATTTTTTGTAATGCATAAATGTAGGGCATCCCAATCCTGAGCAACTGAGTCAAAAAATCATAATTCACAAATATTAAATATTAGTTAAAAAACCATGGTAAATATTAACAATTGATGAAAGAATAAATAATATATGAGTATGATCATATATTGAGCAAAAAATGAAAATTTATATGTACTATAAATCTCCACAATTTAATTACCTCTCACTTTCTTCATTCCACCTTTCCTCAACAGGTGCTCCCCTCAATTTTTTTGATGGATTTCACATCCCAAATGCGATCCACTTCATCCATATTTGGCATTGCTAATTTAGGAAGATACTGACTAATATACACCATGGATTGATATACCATATATCCCTCCACTATAGAACCCTCAAGATGTGCTCTTTGTCTAACTGAAGCGTTCAATGATTTCAAGTGCCTCTCCACCATCCACATTGACCTTGTGTGTACAGGTCCACACATTTCAATATCCTCAACTTGGTATATGAGGTAGTGTTCTTGTGCATTTAAAAATGTTGGAGGTAGATACTTTTTCATTTTGAACATTAGCCGAAAAAATTCTCTCTTCCAATACTTTATATCATCTTGATGGATTTCTTTTAATGACAACCATCTACAAATAATGGCGCAAGGAAATAACTTGTTTCAAAAAAACATAATATATATTACATTACAAGTAAAACATATGTCATTAAGTACAACAACAAATTCAAAAAAGAATCATATAAATCAAAACGACATACCTCATGTATTTTTCTAGATCATATATAATTTGTTTGACGTTGATGTCAAAGTCGTTTGGGAGAGATAGAGGTAGAACATACTGTAACAATAAAAATAAATTGTTATTTTTTTCCAAAGTAGACAAAAAAAATAATAAAATATGTATACAGCCAATATATAAATATGTATACCAAAATTATTACCTTAATGAAGGTATGCCAATCATGTCTTTTTACCCCACCCAATTCACCTTTCTTCATTAAGATATTATTTATGTTTGAAGAAAATATTGTGGGAAATTTAATTCTTTGAATGACCTCTTTTACTTCATTTCTTTGTTTCTTTGTTAATAAACATGGAAGGTTATTTTTTTCTCCATCGCTATTTGATCATATCACACTTTGCATTGCATGATTGGCTTCCTGAATGTCAGTACAAATTTTGACAATATTTTCTTTATCCCTTCTACCATCTATGATTCACCATAACATTTATGTCACATTCTTCTCGATGTGCATTGTATCAAAAAAATGATCTATTTTTAGCTCCTCGTAGTAGGTAAACCTCATGAATTGAGTGGGATAACATTTCATTCCTCATGGAAGCCAATTATTAATACCTTCATGATGGCATCCTTGATGAAGCATAAAATAAATCATAACAATAATTATCAAATACGGTAAAATAAATTCAATAATAAAATAAAAATTCAAAACATAACATATACGATACATAAAAAAATTGTGTACCTTGACGATTTATGTTATATTCCAACCTCCATTGGTGAGGTGTCATTCTTCGTAGTTTTAATCTAGTCTCTTCTTTCCAATTCAAAATATGGTTTTCAGTAGTACGATACCTATGGTTGTTAGGGATGAAATTCCTATGCTCATCAAACACCATCTTTCCTAAAACAAATTAATGACGATACTTCATCTTAGGACCACAAACTGGGCATCAAAACTCACCCTTTGTTTGAAGATCTGCAATAGATGGATTAATGCCAATTATACAATAGGATTATTTAAAAAACATGCATGTTATCTTTAAATAACTATATAGTATTAAAGTGCAACATAATGTTACATACCACAAAAATGTGTTATCCATGGGGCATCATGAATTGTCCATATAGGTGTTTCACTGAATCACAATTTCTTCTCCCCAATTGGTTCATAGATGTCATACATAGTGATTCCAACCCATAACTTTAGTAGCTCGTCAATAAGAGGCATGATATACAAATTCATATCTTTAACTTGTTACTTACGTAATTTTTTGAAATTATACATAATTAATACCATGATATGTATATTACATAAGTAAATAAATAAATAAAAGATAGTATGCAAAAAACGAAACAAATGAAAATATTACATTCGAAAAGTTAATGTAAACAAATATCCGAAACAATCATTCTCAACATTATGTTCTCCCTCTTTATTGACATCCAAGGAGGAATTTTGTTGTTGATAAAAAAAAACATGCCACACTAAGTAAATAGACCTAATCTCTCTGAATGGGTTAACATTGTTAGCTTCCAATGAAATCCTAACATTACGAGGTTCATATTTAAAATTTTCCCATTTTTCCTTAATTTACCTAAATGCATAACCATTTGCAGGCATTCTAAGAACACCATCTCTAGTTTTGTTCTATGCATGGTAACCATAAACCCTTCTATGATTTTTCACTTGAAGAATAGCTGCAAACGTGGAATTATGGGAGTATGATGAAGAACCTTTAAAGGAACCCTTTTTGTTACTTGATCGGTTCGATATCTACTGATATGACATTGCAGACATTATGTTTTTGATGCATGTTTTCCATAATATATAATATGATCATTAGGACATGCATATATAGTTTGATAATCCATTCCAATGTATTTCATAATGGCATGTAAATCTCGATATGTGCAAGGTAAAATATTTTACGATGGTAACATGAATTCACCAAACAATTTACAACTTAAAAAATAACTAGTTAATATAAAGAATATTAATCATAAATATTGCATTCTTATTTTACACATTAATTAACACTAAAAAACAAAAGAGAAAAAAATCAACCTTTATGTATATGTGATGAAACATATTGCATACCTTAGGATCTGTGTCATACAAGTGTTCGAAAAATGATTCATAACCTGTAAGTTCACCAGTAGCAATGTAGGAGAGAGAATATTTTCTCTTAAGCCTTTATAAAGTCATTTATTTTCCTTTTCTATCATAGTTTCATCATAAATACCATCACTGTCCCCATACTCATCTGACTGAGTGAATAAGTCTTGGATCATTTGATTTGTCCCATAATCTTGAACATCAAAAACTTGATCTTCATTATTCGCTTCATGTTCCTAAGCTTATACAACAACATTTCTACTACTACTTCGTGCATTCTGCATAAAGTTAGGGGTCAATTCTAACTTTATAATAAGAAACAAACAATATAAAATTTATAAATACAATCAATATAAATACATATAATGAATACATAGCTAATTACCATGGGAAGATATTCATTCGATTGCCTGTCAATGTGCCCATATCTCCTATAATGTATTTTAGTTATTCCTATTAAAATTCTTACAAGACGTTCAATACAACATATTTTGCAAGGGAAATAACATTTACCGTCACCATTTTCACCCCCTTTAATTTTTTCCCACCTCTAATATTTTCTAACATTCTTTCCCACAAAAATACAGTGATGATTATGTTAAAAGATTGAGTGGTGTAATAGAATGTCTATTATATTTTTCTAATGCAATTTAAATATGAAAATAAATTTGTTTTTCGCTTGACAAGAACACCTTATATCCTTTTTGAACCGTCGTCGTTATTGAAAAACTGTCGCAACATCTCTCAAATGCAACATATTTATTATTTTTCTCTATTGGAATTCCGATGACAGTTGACCAAGTCAATGTTGACTTAGTCAAATAGTGGGTGATCGTTTGAAGAGAGTAACAACTAGGCCTACTATTGTCAGTAGTGAGACGAATATAGAGGTGTCATCTGTATTGAGATGAATATAGAGGTATCGCCGATATTGAGATGAATATCGAGATAACATCGGTATTGATATGAATAGAGAGGTTTTTGTCTAATGTCTAACGAATTTCGATGGGATTGAAAGAAAATTGAAAATTGAAATATTTATCTTGTATTTTTTGATAGTATGACCAATTTTGTTCGTACCGTTAGAAATAGTTAGTCGTATTTTTTTCAATATGTAGTAGTGTGTACATTGTGATCATATGATAAAAATTTAGTTGTGAAGGTTATTTCTCCACAAGAATCAACACCTTCAGCCTCCAAAATGTTGCTCCGCAAGAACCAACACTAGCATGAAGAAACAACGTCACAAATATCTACTCATGTAAGATAATTAAACAAAGTATACAATAAACATTGAATAAGGATTTACAAGTTCTTGTTTGCATGAAGACATGAAAACCCTCAAGTTTGGGGGAGTGTTTGGATTTGGTTTTGTCATATTTCTCTGCCCAATAAAGGCATGTTCTTAAACTATTTCTCTAATAATATGTGTCCATCTATGCCATAAAACTTCATTAAACATCACTATTCACTATTATACATCTTGCATGGTTAATTAATCAATTTTCTATGTTTTTAGTGATTAAATATGATTATATTGTAATTTTACTAATGATGGTTTAAGAAGTAGCCGCAATTCAGTTCAGTACAACTTAGTTCCTGCACCTGAAATCATTCCTTGGCATACTTCCACCTCTCCAACTGGGATTTGGACACATGGAGTTTGGAGATATATATGTCGGAATAGTGTGTGTCCTTTGGTTTGTGCCTAGGTCATACGTGTGATCCTGTAGCTCAAAGAACAGGTCAACAATTTACTAGAAATAGCAACAACAACACTCAGACAAAATTTGCAAGAAGATGAAGACAAATATCAAAATTATGGAACATGGGTTTTGTGAAAAAGGATGACATTTAGATGTAACACGAGCTCCTTTTCAAAATCATGCACGGTTTGGGGTAAATCCTTGATTTTCTAATATGGGTTTGCTTCAACCCAAATTAGTAGAAAATTCCAGAAAGTCAACTTCTGCCTCGATTTTCATGCAGATGAGGTCGAATATGAAAAATACAAGACATGGGATTTGTTCGTAGTATAATAAATTAAGCAATTGCAAGACGTTTTCCAATATCAGGAATTCTTTAGGAGATGTGGTTGGATATTTAACACGGATATGCCCAAATTGATGTAAAATCCATATTTTTGAGATTTTTCCTAAAGTTGTCAAATTTTGTTTCTGAGTTGGGGGATTTGATTTTATCATTTCCCAAGTGATTTTCATGTATAAATCAAGGTGTGGATAAGATGAATTAATCATCAAGCTTGTATGGGAGAGAAGTTGTGATTGTATTAGAAATCAAGAGATTTGGTTGTTGATTTGTAAACAAGGCTTTGATTTTAATGAAATGTTGATTATTCTTGCTGATCCATTGAGCATTCATTTTTTATTTAGTCCCCTAGGTACATTTCCTAGGTCAAGAAGGTCCCCTCGATCCAGGTAATTCCATGTTATTTCCATTTTGTTTTATAGATTATGTTTGTGTGATCATTTCATTTCAATTCTAGTTTGATTGTTGTTCCTTTTATTTTTTTTTATCTATGTTCTTTACATTAGGTCATAGTTATTTGATTTTAGTTATTATGGTGACAATTATTCTAGTGTCCTTTATTTGATTTCAGTTATTTTGATTTTTTCTTTGTTGTGTTCCTTTTATGCTAATACAATTCCAAGGATTATGGTTTGTTATAGTGATTAGGACTCTTGAGAGTTGAACTCACCATTGAGAGAGTATAGGAATGCCTAGGTGGAAGAGAGTACCTTGAGCCTTTCTTAGGAACAACTCTTAATAGGCCAATACCTAGTTCCAATTTGATTCTTTTTTTATTTTATTCTAAATAAATGCATATTTTAAAATGGATGACAAGAATCTCCCTTAGTCATAATTGCACAGAGATAAATAATATGAATGCAAGAGTGCAGTTCCACCAATAAATACTTGTCACATTTGATATAGTAATTTTCATCTTTAGTTTGTGAGTTTATAGATTCTATCATTTCCCTTTCTAATCTCATCATTCCAATATTAGGTCAACAACATTTTAATATATTTCAACTATTTCATTGACTGATCATTTGGGCTGTAGCTTGAATGGTATGCATTCTTATAAAAGTTAAAGTGAAATAATTATAAATCATTTAGTTTGATAACTTAATCATCTCTCAGGTGCATGAACACTTACACTCAAGTGAAATATTGCACTAAGTTCCATTAATGAAACATCTAAATAATGAACTAATCATTGTTCATAGGTTTAATTTCCAATCTTGAGTATCTTGGTTCACTCATACATTGAAGTCTTAATCATTCATTGATTAAACAAGATCTCATAAGAAAACATATTTATGTGTAGATCAAAAATATGGACATATAGATATAAATCTATGAATGGAAGATTAAGATGTCTGAAATTTCCTTTTGATTTCCTTAGATTACTTTATGATTTGAATACGCTTTTACTTTTTGGATTGGTATCCTTAGTGATAAGTCATTTGATTTCATTTATTGCACTCTAAATTGTGTTTTGTCGGCATTAGTTTCTAACATAGGCTAGAATAGGCTTTGTTCTTTCATTTCTTGTGCTTGCACCTTGAAGTCTACAAACTACCGGATTGATGATTTAATGTCACAGATTTACACATATAAATAAACCCACAATAACCTTGCACCTTTGTAACCAATTTTTGTTGCTCTTATGAAAATAATGATTTCTCCAAGAAGTACTTCAAACTATCATGATTCGTTTTTACTTTGAAGTGTCTTCCTATTAGGTAAGGGTGACATTTTTGAACTGCATGTATTATGGCCAACATTTCTTTTTCATAATTGGGTTTGAATAAATTTTTTCATTTAAGTTGGTTTCTTTCAAAGGAAAGGAGCCTTCCTTCTTGCATTCAAACTTCACCAATTCCATGGCTTAACGAATCACACTCGACAATAAATGTTTTTGTAAAATCTGGTGTGGTAACGATGAGACTAGTACACATAGCCTCCTTAATTTTTTTAAAGATTTGGTTGCTTCTTCGGTCCAAGAAAATTCTTCATTCTTTAATAATGTTGTTAGAGGTGCTACTATTTGACCATAATTCTTGAAAAACTTGAGATAATATTCTATTATCCCTAATAATCCTCTACGTTTCTTGAAGGTTCTGGGAATCAACCATTCCCTCATAGATTTAATTTTTTTAGGGTCCTCTTTTACAACTTCATGAGATATAATCATGGGGTTTCCACTCAATGAACTTGTGACATAGCATGTTTGTTTGTGGGATATTAAATAATACCCTAATTTCACTAGATATTGATAAATACCTTCCCTGAATCCCTTTGTTTAACCCCCCTCCCATTACATTTTTCCCACTAAAAACCCTATTTTTACTAGAAATACCACATTTTTACAAAAAATACCCCTTTTTATACCCCCCAATACCTATAAACCCCCTTGTACCCTACATACCCCCAATACCTATAATATTTTAACTCTATTTTTCATAATTAAAAAATCCCCTTTATGAATGAACGTGATAAGATATTGGTCAATGAAGCCCTTGTGGATACAATATGACCCAAATATTCCACTTCTTAAACCCCAAAATAATACTTCGAAGGATACTCATATAGTTGTTTATCTTCCAATAGTTCTAATACCTTGTCAATGTGTTCCACATGCTCTTCCTAAGATTTGTTGTAGATTTAGTATGTCATCAAAAAATACTAACACAAATTTTCTGAGAAAGGGCTTGAAAATAGACTTCATCACGCTTTGAAAGGTTTAAGGTGCATTAGTATGTCCAAATGAAATAACCTAAAACTCATAATGACCTTCATGTTTTCTAAAAGTTTTTTTAGGAATGTCTTCCTACCTTATTTTGATTCGATGATATCATGAACGAAGATCCAACTTAGTAAATAATTTTTCTCCATACAATTCATCTAATAATTCATTAATGACAAGAATAGGAAAATTATATTTGATGGTCATTTTGTTGACTTGTCTATAATTTGGACACATATGCCATGAACCATCCTTTTTTGTAACTGTCATTATTGGTGAAGAGAAAGAAATTTGGCTAGGTTGAATGATGTTGGCCTCTAACATTTCTTGAATCATATTCAAAATCTCACTCTTCTATGCATATGAATACATGTAAAGCCTAATGTTAGGTGGTACACTTACTGGTTGCAAATGAATAGCATTGTCATGATATCGAGTAGGTGGAATACCCTTAGGAATTTCACCAAATACCTTGGAATGATTGTTGATAACTATTTGGAGGTCTAATGGAGCAGAGGATATAGATGTTTGAACATCAAGTGAGCACAATTTTTCAAATACACCCTCGTGTCCCTTTTTGAGTAATTTTGTTCTGCTATTAGAGATTATCACTTTAGTGGGTTTCCCTTGGATACCTCTAAGTTCATTTTCCTTTCCATTTGAGAAACATATCATGAAGCAATATTGGAAATTAAGGTTTGTTGTTCAAAATTATTACATAACCATTAGACCCCTAATACAACATCAACACCCCCCATTTGGATGTAAATCATGGGGATATCCAAAAAATACTCCCCCATGTTGAGATCAATACTATGTCATTACCCTGAACAATTTTTGGTACCTCCATCAACAATCATTACTTGAAACTTTGGTGCCGGATATACAAATAAATTGAGATATTTTGCTAACTTTTAATTGATGAAATTATGGGTACTACCAGAATCAATAAATATTGTTACGTTTTTCTTCTTGATGTATCATTGTATCTTGAGGGTTTGTGGAGTATTGATTCTAACCAATGCTTGACAAAATATTGTTGGAGTAGTTTCTTCTAGATTTGGATCTTGTGGCAATTCCAATTCCTGATCATCTTCCTCTTCATTGTCTATGTAGAATAATTTCTTCTCACCACATTTATTCCCCTTAATGTACTTATTGTCACAATTGAAACATAGTCCATTTTCTTTTCTTTAATCGATTTTGTGAGGTGTCAACCTTTTCGGTTCAAGTACGCTTGTATTATGAACCCAAAAATTATCTACAATTCATGTGTATGATCCAATGGTAGACTTGTGTGTAGCCTTATTTTTAGCTTGAATATCACGATAAATGTGCATAGCTTCCATAATATTTGCAGGATGTATTAAGAAAAGATCATGTTTAATGCCTTGTTTTAATCCACCCAAGTAAGATTCAAACAAATTTTCATCACTTATGTCATCCACCTTTGTTAAGCCCTAAATATTGGCTCATTACCCCTTAATTGGGGCATATTACATTAGTAATGTTATTTTATTTATGTCGGCTTTATTCCATCAGTTGTAATTATACCTCCTAGTCTCCTATATATACCAAGGAGACATTTTCATTTTGAATCATCTTGTAATTGTACATTTATGTGGGCATAAGGAGGTTTCCCCCTCGAAGAGGCTTATTATCTGAGTTTCTCTCTTTTTCAAGGCATTGAGTACTTATTCTGAGGTTTTTCTATGCTATATTGATATTTGGTTCTTAACATATGGTATTAGAGCTCAAGGTCTTGGGGTTTTGCTACTACATCTAAGACACCATGGAATTTTCTCTATAACTTTTTTTCTACAACGTTTTAGAAGGAACGGCTTGGAGGATATATAGTAGACGGATCAAGGTACGTTGGGTTAAAATTTTATCTCCTGAGGACTTACACTTTTGGAGATACAACCTATGTAAGATAGGGTTCTCAAATCATCCTGAACTGAGTCATTGTTGAATTTTCGCTATAAAACATTTTCTGTAATGTTTCAGACCCTGAAATTTGGAGGATATTCACAGAAATTAGTAAGGTACCTATGGTAAAACTTTCAGCTTCTGGGTCATATTACATTTGTAGATACACCCTGTGGAAGATAGGGTATCTAACTAGTCCTATTGACTAGTCTCAAGAAGGTGTTCCAAGTAAAACTATCATAACTTCTTTGTAGTGTATCCAAATTGAGTGAGACTGGTTGCATTGGATAGTGGATAGTCTGTAGTATTTTGGGTACGACTTTCAGAATTTCATATCAATTATTTTGTGTGGGGCATTCTATACAAGTGAGATATCCTAGAAAGGCCAAAAATCATCAAGTTGTGGGGAAGTTACCGTAAATTCCACTTGGAAAATCCAATTTTGATCAGACCTGTGGAATTACAGAGAAGAAATATCAGAGAACTACAAAAAATAAAGTTTCATACCCATAAGGGTCGAAACTTTGGAGATACAGTAGAATACATTTTTTTTAGCAGAACCACCTCAAAATCAAGGTTCAAAAGTGATACTTGGGCAACATGCCACCCAAAAAGGGAACTTCTACACCAAATAAGCCTCCAGAAAGTCCTACTTGGACTCTTGATGAAGGTGAAGAAATGTGTAGGGACATAAATGAATTACAAAAGAAGACAGTGACAAAAGATGAACTACAAGGGATGATGTATTCAACTGAAGCTAAATCGGAGGCAATAATGGATACTAAGATGGATGGTTTACAAAGGGAGATCATGGAAGGAATGAAAAATTTCCCAATAGAGAGGACACCTGAAACTGAAAATGTGTCCCATGAAATTCATGATGAGTACACAAGGAAGATGAATCAAGAATGGAGAAACTCCAACTTTGGGTTGAAGACCAACCACGTTCCTAAGATCGATATGAGGAATTTTTATGGCAAGGACCCAATCACATGGATACTTCAGATGGAGCAATTCTTTGATCTACGTAATGCGCCACATACACAAAAGGTACAAATTGCTTCTTTATATCTAGAACCCAATCAATTTGTATGGTATCAATGGATTTGTTCTCGCAAATCACTCGTCACTTGGACAATTTTCACGGAAGAAATGATAGCACACTATGAGGATACAAGGAGCAATACCTTCTTTAGCCAATTGATAAATATCAAGCAAAAGGGTTCAATTACAGAGCACATTGAGAACTTCCAAAGATTGAATATAAAGGTAACAGATATTCCAGATGAGCACTTTATTGATGTATTCATAGGAACTTTAAAGGATAAAATTCAACATGAGGTTCATCTTTGGGAACCCAAATCATTGGAGAATGCATTTAGGGTGGCAAGAAATGTTGAAAGTAAAAATATGGCTATGGCTACTAGAAGGATCAATCCTAACAACTATAGAGAGAATAATGCTCCTTCTTTTAAAACACCTCAACCTAC
>ML833819.1:35796-50775 GCA_009831015.1 Picea engelmannii
GACAGATTCTGATTATACAAGGCTTGAAACTTCTCCATTTCTTTCCTTGTTTTCACTACTTGTTGTTCTAATGCTTCACATCTTGCTTTCTTTTCTGATAGTTGTTGTTTTAGAATCTCTTTGATTTTCTTTGCCTCTTCCAATTCTAATTTTAGTAGGACAATGTCTTCATCAGGTTCTTTACTATCTTTCTCGAACCGTATCAACAATTGTCTTTGCTTTCTGTTCTTGATTCTGAGTCTGTCAATCTCTTCCAGTGCACTGATCAGTTCTCCTTCCATGTCAACCACAACTTCTTCTTCATCACTCCCTCTGCTTTTATTATCATAATCCTCTTTGGTCATAAGTTTGAATTCATTTAGTTTATCTTCAATAGAGGAGTCATTTTCTTCATCATTTGAAGGATCATCATCATTGTTTACGCACATACTTTTCTTCTTAAAGTTTTTCTCTTTAAAGAAATTTATGTGTTTGTACTTCTCCTCATCATCACATGTCTGATCCTTTCCTTTGTGGGGACATTTATTTGCAAAATGACCTATCCTACCATAGTTGAAACATTTGAAAGGCAATTTACCTTTGTATTTTCCTGATCCCTTCTTCAGTCTCTTCACAAATTTCTCTTCAATTTCATCAGGCTCAGAATCCTCATTATTGTCTGTTTTAAATGATGCTTCTCTGGGGGTAGGTTTATCTTTAACTATTCTCATTTCATATGCAGTCAATGTTCCTAGCAGTTGATCAAATTCCAAGGTTTTTAGATCATTAAGTTCTTCTATAGCAGAGACCTTCGGGTTGAACCTATATGGGAGAGTTCTCAAGATTTTCTGAACTAAAGAAGGTTCATCAATTGTTTCACAAAGTGCCTTCATTGCATTTACCATTTCTTCTACTCTCAGAAAGTATTTTCCAATAGTTTCATCTTCCTTCATCTTCAGCTGTTCAAACTGTATTAAGTAGGTTTGAAGCTTTGCATCCTTTACCTTGTCATTACCCTCATCGCTGCTAATGAGTTTGTCCCACATTTCTTTGGCAGTTCCTAGGTGCATAACTTTTACGAATTATGCTTCTGCAAGCCCACTCAAGATAGCATTCATAGACTTAGCGTTGAAGCTAAATTCTAGTTTGTCATCCTTATTAGCTAGCACAACTAGCTTTACATAACTAGTATCTACCACATCCCAAACATCTGCACCTAACGACATTATGTAGGTTCTCATTCTAACTTTCCAGAAGGCAAATTTTGTTCCATTGAACAGAGGGGCCTTATTGGTTGAATTTCCTCCATGGCTTGACATGTTTAAGCTCTAGGATCTACCCTTAGATAAAAGGGGCTTTCTCTGATACCAATTGTTGGAAAACTGAGAGGGCGGGGTGAGTCAGTTGTTACCATGCTTAAACAATTATGCTTCTTTTAAAATCTTTACAGGGCACTCAATGATGATCACAATAATGCAGGGAAATAAATAATGGCACATTCAGCATCAGTCACATATATGAGAAACACAGAGACAGATATTTCCCAAGGAAACCCATACAGGGTAAAAACCCCTTCTTCTTTATATGATAAGTATTATTTACATTCTTTACATTATCATACATATGAGCACCAACTCATTGTGAGGCTACAACCTCTATTTTGCAAGCTGCAACTTGCTGAGAGTACCAACTCTCTGTTTTTCTCTAGCACCAACTGGAACCTCTGAGGACACCAGTCCTCCCTAGCACCTCCCAACCATCCTAGACTATGAATATGAAATACTGAAACCTATTTCAGTGATATAGTGTTCAATAACAACTTACTAGTCTCATCACTGTTCTGCAAGATTTTGCTACTCAGACTACCTCACTATCTTCCAGCATGCATCTGCAACCCTTTTTGTTCTTCTGCTTTTTATGCTCTGTGCGCCATGTCCATTCGCTACACAATTATTCTTCTATTCTATTCAGCTGGTGCACTTTGATCCTTCTTCATGCATGAATCACCTTCAACACCAACATCCACAGCAACTCTAGCAGCAACAAAAACCTAATCTCTTTTCTGTACCGTGTACTTATAGCTTCTGTGCACCTTGTGCATGCAATATTTTCCATTCCTCTGCATGCTCATACCGCGCCAATTTCCTCCACATCTCAAGTGTTCTACCTGATCATCATCGCAACTCTTCATCTTCTCTCGTGGTTCCCACCACGCGTCCAACATCACTGGGTGTTCTGTTGATATTCCTCAACCTCTCTCGCAGTTGAGACTCTTCGTCTTCTCTGGCACAGTGGAGTTTATCCTTTATTTTTCAATTACAGACTTCAATGCTCATCCACCTGTCAATCCCTCTAAGAATCATCTTCCTTCACTGGATGAAGCTTGGAGACTCTTCATCTCCTTTGGCGATCACACAGAGGTCTCTTTGAATTCTCTGGCAGAGACCATCAATGGTTTCTAGAAATTACACTACAAGGAGCAATATTAGCCCTCTGATTATGCTCAAATTCACATGCACTGTTGGATTGGCTCCATGCGATCTTGCATTCATTTCGGCATTTCGGCATTCAACAATTCGGCATTCGGGTGACCAAGTGTCTCGACACTCCCAGTCGTGATCCCCGAAAAGGATCTTGGTTTCTCTAGATCTTTCCTCCATCTCTTGCCGATGTGACCAAGGGCTGTGACTTCAACCTTTATTCAACAACTGCATTTGGTAATTTTGTGTTTTGGCACTTTGACACTCCTATGGTTATGTTTCTTGCCTCTCCAAGTCGCAATTCATGAAACTCCGAAATGGAGTCGGATCAACGGTCCAGAATCTTGGTTTATTGACGGTCCAAATCTTATTGTGAGTTTGCATCTCGCGATTCCTGTGATGGAGGTTCTCGTCACTCCAAGTCGCGATAGGTGAAGCTCCGAGATGGAGCTTAGATCAACGGTTCAGAATCTTGGTGTATTGACGGTCCAAATCTCATCGTGAGTTCGCATCTCGCGATTCCTATGATGGAGGGTCTTGTCACTCCAAGTCACGATAGGCAAAGCTCCGAGATGGAGCTCAGATCGACGGTTCACGTTCTTGGTGATACGACGGTCCTGATCTTTTCGCAATCTCACATCTCGTTGTTCCTTAGATGGAGGTTCTCGTCACTCCAAGTCCCGATAGGCAAGACTCTGAGATGGAGTTGGATCAACGGTCCATAACAAACCTCAATCTGACGGCTAAGATAGTTTCGCAATTTCGCATATCGCGAATTCGAGAGGTTAGGGAACCTCGTTCCTTTGACTTTCCAGTCAGCGACATGACGATCTTTCACCACGTGTCCTATGATTTGACAGTCCAGATCTGATCTTGATTCAACGGCTCATATCATATCACGATTTCGCATATCGTGATTTCATCATTCTTGTTGCAAAGTGTTTCGACACTCCAACTTCTGGTATCCGAAACCCCGATAGCCAAAACTTCGAAATGGAGTTGGACCACCGCTTCGATCTTGCACTTTAAAGAACGTGCAGGTTCTTCCTGATCCAACAATGGTCGGACCCTACGCTCGGATCTAACGCTAGAGATCTTTCCTCCATCTTTGCGCTCCTCTTGTCTGGATTCAGATCTGACGGTGATTGGGAATTTTGAATGGGATCCAACGATCAATGTCGCTTCTCTACCCGATCTTACGCATCCTCCTTGCTTAGAAAAATTTATAAGTGTCAAAGGCCTCGACCTTTGATCCGCCTGAGATCCTGAGTATGCTATCTCTCTTGAGCTTTGGCAATGAGTTAACCTCGTCCCTGGTGCACACCTATGCACTGTGTGCGACTCTGCACTAATCCTCCCTAGCTTACGTTGTTTCTGTTTTTCCATCGATGCACACATTGTTCTTGCCATCAATGACAAGCACACACTGTCTGTAAAACATGCCAACATCTTTATCATTTTAACATTCTCTTGTAGTAGAATGTGGGATGGGAAACTATCATTTTCCCCTCCATTTTCCTCCTTAACATTACTACTCACCCACAACCTTTATAACTCCTTCGTCCCACACTTCCGCCCTCCATTGATATATAGTATTATAATTTAAAAAAAAAAACACTACTCATAATACTATTTATTTTCACACCATACATGATCCAGGTGGATATTGGTGGCCACCCACATGTTCCAAATTCCAACTAGCTCATGTTGATAGTTTTCAGTTCAACATGTTTCTCTGTAATGGGGAAATTTCCTTGCAATTGCATTTTCTTCACTTACAGGGATGTCTTGAAGCCATACACAACATCCAGGTGGATATTGGTGGCTGCCCACCTATTCCAACTCGCTTATTTTGAAAATTTTCATGTAAGTACATCTTTATGTACTTCTAGGGCCGTTTTGGGGCTCTAAAACCTGTTTTGTTGGATTTCCACAGTCAAACTATAGAAGGAATCATATTTTGACAACATAATGCACAATCCTCGAAAATACCTTTCCAACGAGCTATCACACGCCTAAAATGAAGATTGTATGAAAAATTTATGACCCCAGGAAGTTAATGTACTAACTTACCCTGACGGGGCCCACATGAATTTTCGTGCTTCATCTCCTAGGGTTAGGTTTATGGATGTATAGGGTTTTTTAATTCATGTTTATCATAAAAATGCCTTTAGAGCCTCATTGTAATCATATTCTTGCGAATGAGTGTAGTTGTAACATCTCTTCTCAGAAATAAAGCTTCCACTATTCTAGCGAGTCTTGCACTCTGTATTTTTACATTCTTTGTACATTTATTTCATTAATAGAAATCATGTATTACTATATTTATCTATTTCTATCAACTTTTATGTGTATTTCATTATAATATATCTTCTTTCATTTCATTCCGAAAATAATCCAGATCAGTGGTATCAGAGTAGAATGCTCTTGATCATTTTTCAGTGCATGGCCCCGACGAGGTCTGACTATAGCAATTTGGGTCTCGAGCTTGTCTCTCTTGAGGAAAATCACTCTCTCATTCCCAAGAAATCCTCTATGGAGGCATAAAAGAAAAATGACCGAGCAAAAGATCCTATTAACTTGTTTCTTGAGAAACCTCTCACACGATAGAGGGACAAAATGATGGAGAATTTTTCCCACATCCTTCAACACCTGTCGATAGAAACAAGCACATTTTCATCAAGAGACCAATTTCGAGGAACCCCTTCCTTTAAGGCACAAGTTAATTTTGACATTCCCGTATTTGAAGGTCAGACAGATGCATATGCCTTAGAAAAATGGTTGAATCTTCTAGAAGGTTATTTCTCCATTCACAATTTTCCTGACAGGGAAAAGATCACCTTCGCACTCCTCGAGGATCTCCCCCATGTCAAACATTGGTGGAAAACTTATTGGGAGAAAATTTTGATAGAGGAATCTAGAATATATGGGGTCGAGCCCACTTGGGATTTTTTTGTGGATGTGTTCAAGGAACAATACTACCCTATTGATAATTGTGAATACCAAATACATGAGATGAACCACACTACAGAAAGAGAAGAGCCAAATAGTGCCATATTTCACAAATTCTTTCCATACCTTGCGCACCAAGATGGGTATCAAAGACTCCAAGAGACATCTGGTTCTGAAATACTGTGGGGCTCTGCATAGGTACATCCAAAATGAAATGGATTTCCTAAACATCTCATCATTGGGAGCTTCCTATAAATATGATGTCAAAATCGAACATAAAGTTAGGCACCAGAAAAAATGGGAGTTAAGGTATGAAAATCCGCAACAACCAAATCATGACAAAGACGACCCTAACCAACAAACTTCTGACAACCATTCCAAGACACAGGAAAAGAAGGGTAAAGGAAAGACGAAGAATGACACTAGAAAGTGGTGTGACTTCCACAAAGTCCCCTGACACAACACTGATGAATGTCGCTCGAAACAGTCATTGGTGGCCGAGGTCAAAGACAAGGAGTCGAACACTAATTCATAATATGATCCATAAAGTATTGAAAATAGATAGATCATCAACGTAGACCCTACTACTACTGTTGTGATCTCAACAATTCAACTAGAAGAACCAATAGATCCTAAAGTGGGGGAGTGCCTCTTCCATTCATAGATGTGGGTGAAGGGGACCCCATTGCATTTCATTGTTGATAGCAGCAGCCAGAAGAACCTCATCTCAGTTGAGGTTGTCAAATAGTTGGGGTTGTCGACAACACCAAACTCGCAACCATACAACATCGGGTGGCTTCACCAGGGACAGGATCTTCGTGTCAGCCAATAGTGTCACAAGTCCTATGGAATCCATCCCTTCAAGGATGAGGTTGTGTGTCATGTTTCCCCTCTTGATGTCTATGATGTTGTTTTGGTCCAACCATATATGTGGAAACTTCATGTTGTTTATGAGTCTTGACCTTGTAGTGTCATTATTACCCTAGGGGGTCAGCTCTAAAGGATACTAGAGGTATTTTTGACTATTGTTCCAACAAAATAGTGCTGCAAGGTAATCTCTCATACTGCAAAATTAATCCTCTTCACAATATGTTCAAAGGATGCACAAAAGGCCATTACAACCACTGCAGCCTCAACATCTTTTATCCAATAGAACAAAATTGTAGAATATAAAGAATATATTGTTTCTTCACCTACAATGGTTTCTAAAAAATGCCTCATCAAGCCCATTTAAAATAGGTTGGTGCAACAGATTCAACCTCTCCAACAACATGTTTGTGACATCCTTCCACAAACCAAGTAACACAACTTCTCTAACAAGGCACGCAACTCACCAAGATTCGGATTCAGAAAATGATTTCCCCTCTTCCATGGGCACTCAATGTAATGGAAATAATTTCTTCCTAAAGGGGGAGGATTGTTCCAGTTGAATATTGGTGGCTACCCACCTATTCCAAATTCCAATTGGCTCATCTTGACAATTTTCAGTTCAATACGTTTCTTTGTAATGGGAACATCTCTTTGTAATTATGGGTTTTTCAGTTACGAGGCTATCCTGAATCCATACACAACTTCCAAGTGGATATTGGTGGCTTCCCATCTATTCCAACTGCATTATTTTGGAAGTTTTCATGTTAGTAAATCTTTTTGTACTTCTAGGGCCGTTTTGGGGCTCTAAACAATGTTTTCTTGGCTTTCCATAGTCAAACTGTAGACATAATTAGAGTTTGATGGCATATGTGAGTCTTGGAAAAGACCTTTCTAGCAGCTTATCACATGCCTAAAACAGAGATCATATGCAAAAGTTACTATCCTAGGAAGTTAATGTACTACCTTACCCCAATAGGGCCCACATTACTTTTGGTGCTTCATCTCCTAGGGTTAGGTTTTTGGATGTCTAGGGTTTTGGAATTCATGTTTATCATAAAAAGGCCTTAAGAGTCTCATTGTAATCATTTTCTTGTGAATGAGCATAGCCGTCGCATCTCTTCTCAAAGATAAAGCTGCCACCATTCTAACGAGTCTTTCACTTTGTATTTTTACAGTCTCTGTACATTTATTTCATTAATAGAAATCATGTATTGTTGTATTTCTCTATTTCTGGCAATTTTTATGTGTATTTCATTATAATATCTCTACTTTAATTTCGTTCCAAAAATAATATGGATCAATACAATTGTAATAATATGTCAAGAAATTATTCTCCAAACCCCAAACGACACCCTTTTGTATCCCCACTAAAGACATCCAAAATGGTTGAAGATGCAATGGAGAGATGATAGTAAAGGGTCAAGTTTTGATGGACAAATATATCACTACCAACTTTGAGGATCTAATGTTATTGATCATATGATATTTTCATTGGTGTATATATAATCCTATGAAACCTGGCCCCCAACTCCTTATGACCAAAGCATATACCCCTTCTAATTGCGAGTTGTTATTTATTCATAATTGTCATGCCAATGGTTAGAGAGATATGGTGATTCCAAAGAATGGTAATCAAAAGCACCTTGTCTTTATTGTACTTTTCAAAGCCTTAGTATTTCACATAACCTCTCATCCCCACCCTTATCACCTTGGTTGGGTGAAGGCATCCAATCCTATTTGTTTCTCCTAAATATGTGGTTAGTTTTCTATCAACCAACATTTCAAAGACATTTTCCTCTATAATGTAACTCCCCTTGGATTATGCAAAACTAATATTGGATAAGCTATATCATTTAGATCATTTCACCCAATATGATGCTCACACTAAATCTTACACACTCATTAAACATGGCCACAAAAATTGCTTTTACTCATCAACCTAACCTTATCTCTCCCAACTCTCAGTTAATGTCATTGTAAGACATGTGGGTCTCCATAAGTGCCTACACCTTTTCAATCTCTGTGATACAAAATATGATAATATTCATCCACATATGAACTCCCTATAATCTCCCCATGCCTCATATCAAAACACTCTTACTGAACATCAAGCTTTTCCTTGTTCACACTCTATCAGACATGACATTTATATATTCTTTGATACCCCTATTCCAATGCCTCATTACCTCAGATATTACATATTGAAAGGTCAAAATATGTGCATCCTTATCATTCCTAGCAGGAGAATCCTTGCTAGCAACCTCAAGATCCTCCTCAAAGTTTTGCACAAATTAACATCAATGGTCCTTTTGTTGGGGTGCATTCTAGAACAAAACCATGAGGAACAATAAATAAAAATGGTGTTCCTACATCTCAATGGTTTTAGAAAGGGAAACAATTTGTTGGTGGTGTTGCTTTAACTCCTCAAGATGTTATACAACTTGGTAATTCCAGAACACAAAGTTCTTGGGATGGGAAAAAATATTTCCATAGATGGAAAAGGATATTATTTCAACTAGAAGACCAAGAAGAATAATTGTGAACGACCTTTAAAATTGAAGTCACCAAATGAGTAGGAAGAAATTGTAATCGTTTTAGCTGGAAAATCTAAGATATCTTCTTCCACAAACACACTCCTAGTTCTCGTAACTATCACATCAGTCTCCTCTACAACATCTAATCAAATCTATCTGATCCCAATAGATTTATAACTACCATAAGTCATATTGTTTCCAAGGACTCTAACAATTATTGCACCTGTTGTGTAATAGCCCCTATGAGCATTGAGAAGAACGTGTAAGTATGTGGTAAGTATATTAGGCTTAATGAATAATAATAGTAATAAAAGGTGCACTTGAAGTTATAACTTCCTAGGATTACCATGGGGGTAATGAACCAGCAAGTGAGGAAGTAGGGATGAGTCCAATAAATAATTTGTGTTACTGTGGATGTTAAATGTCTATCTCCAAAGCCTTATTATCCTTTTATATCATGTTCCTTATGTCTATTTCCCAAATTTCATGGTACA
Source organism: Picea engelmannii (assembly GCA_009831015.1). Taxonomy (NCBI): domain Eukaryota; kingdom Viridiplantae; phylum Streptophyta; class Pinopsida; order Pinales; family Pinaceae; genus Picea; species Picea engelmannii. Next base: position 45,106 of record ML833819.1, read on the forward strand.
ATATGTGATCTCCATGCATGTGTGGTGTTTATGGAAGCTCCCGGGATGGGGTTCTCTCAACCTATGGGGAAATTAACTCATTCCCTCATTCATGATATGGTTCTAAGAGAATGCATTTTTCCAAGGGGTATGCTTCCATAGTTTGTTTCGATGAATGAATGCGAAAACAATGATTGTGTTGATGGGTAATTGTTGATTTAAAGAAGAAAATAATTTACAATTGTGATTCCTTGGTTCCTAGCAATAGAGATTCCCTAGCTAGATTGTACTTGATCACTTAAGGGAAAGGGGATAGGGAAGAAAATATTTAATATAAAAGGGGATCACATTCCTTATGTTATCGAGTGCTCGGGGGAAGAGAGGATAGTGATTTTGATTGAAGTAGTAAGAATGAGATAGAATGTTGTACTCTTTATCTATGATATTTAGAAAGTGGGATAGGTAAGAGAAACCATAACCATATCATTTTCTCTTGTTGTTTTGTTTCTCGCAAATTAGCTTTTTTTCTTTAATTTTTTAATATAAAAATGTGTGGCTTTGTTGGATTAAAAGATTATGTCTGGGAAGTGCAAATCTAGAATTTAGCATTAACAAGAATGCAAAGAGTATAACTCTACCTCTCTTATATAAATTAATTTCAAGTATGTTAGATAGATGTAAGGGGTATTGTTGCCAAGATTATGAAAGAAATGTAATGAATTATATAAATTAATTTCAAGTATGTTAGATAGATGTAAGGGGTATTGTTGCCAAGATCATGAAAGAAATGTAATGAATTTTAAGGAGAAGGATTGGATATTTTATGATGTTATTATTTCACATGCGTTAATAAAACAAGTATTATCAAAATATATGTTTTATGTGCTAAAATGGTTGATTGCGTACACAGTTAATGGATGCACATGTTATAGAAAATGCTATTTCCACTAAGTATTTATATTTACTTATAAATTCTATATCAAAAATTTCATCTACACTTGGTTTGTGGGTAACTTGGTACATTCCAATATAATATCAAGAATATTTTTGTTGATATGAAGTATTCCATCACCTCAATAGGAGCAAAGAGGGGGTTGAGTATGTTGCAAGTTATGCACACAACCAATTCTGGCTTCTTTGGCACTACCTATTTCTGAGGAAGTTGTCTAATTTGCCATGATTGTACATTCTGACAACTCCACCAGCAAATAATGTGCTTTCTTCCCCTACAAAGGATTGTATATCATTCTCACAAATCCACCCACAAATGGTGTGCTTTCTTTCCCTGCAAAGGTGTACAACTAGAGACAACAATTTTTCCAGCAACAACACTCTTTGGATAGTATTCAGTTTATTCGTGGGCATTTTGATGCTGCTCCTTATGCGTAGACAGGACGAGTACAAAACTTGTCACTCATATTCATGTTCACCACCTTCTTCAGCTTACACTAGACAAGTCAGGCCGGTATAGCGCCTCCCTTAAATTGTTAGGACAGGGGAAACACTCCAATCCATCGTTGTTGGTCAGAATGGCTAACGATGGCGTTAGTGAGAGATGATGCACTAATAGTAAGTCAGGCGTCTATTTTCGATTAAACAAGAGACGATCCATGTGCCTTTATTTTTAACATTAATTAAAATACCCTCTAAACAAACGGAATATCCCTTCCTTTTCCTTTGAATATACCGGCGCACAACAATCTCCTGTCAGGGGATGCCAGCAGACAAGATAGCTATAGTTGCTTTCACTGCTTTACCTTATCAACACTCTACTCCTGAGCATCAGATATTTGCAGACGTTTGACACGACAAACGAAGATCTCTTTCTTAATTCGATCGCTGATTGGTGCATGTATGTATTCTGACGTCATCATGATATGGCACAAGATGGAAACAGCTGTTGAAAAGACATGAAGATGCTGAGAGTCTAGAAAATTACATCTTAAATTTTGATTTGACTTTTTTTTTTTAATAGTATCTTTATTTTGCAAAATGATTTTTTCTATGATTGAATAGAATATAATAAAATATTTTTATTAAAATATTTAATAAATTTAATAATTTTTTATTAAATTTGTTTATTTTAAATTGGTTTATAATTTTAAAGAGAGAAGTTTTAAAGTTAATTTTTTTTAATAGTTCTATAAAATTATAATAATTATTTGAAAATTGTAATTAGCTCTACAAATACTTAATACTTTTAAATGTTAAAAAAAAAGTTTTATAATCAAAATTTACCTAAATGACTCAAAATTGGGAAAAAAAAGTTGGAAAATATAGATTTATGCATTTATTTATTTATTTAATTAAAATTCAGTGAAAAAATAATTATCAACGTTTTAATTTACTTTATTATATTTTATTACGTAGAATTATCAGCGAACAACCAGGAGGAAAGCTGTGATTGGAGTTTGACCAGGCGGAGACTTTTGACGCATAACCCTATGAACGACATTTTTTACTTCCTGTATATTGCTATTTGACGTGCGACTGATCGCACTAGAATACTGATTATTATTTACCACTGTAATAACATTATTCAAATTAATTTAAGTTATTAAATATGTATTAATTATTTTTTATGAAGGAAAATTTTGAAAACTAATCCAGAATTATTAATATTTTAAAAGAAGTTTGTTAATAATAATGGATGATAATAATATCAATATAATTTCTCTCGGGTTCTTGGGAGGATTGAAGGGACAACATTCACGGGGTGCTTTGAAGTACAGCTGTGGGGGCTTAGATATGCTATGAGTTTTTAAGACCGCGGTGGCCAGTTAATTTTTTTTTTTTTTTTTCATTTTCCTTGTCTAACATTGTAGACACACAAAATCTTGATATTATCTTTATAATAATAAATTATACTCGTTCTAAATTTTCTACACCCATATGAAATAATATTCTTGACATTATCTTTGCAATAATAAATTATACTCGATCTAAATTTTCTACACTCATTTACCATAAATGTAAGAAATAATATTCTTGATATCATCTTTGTATTAATAAATTATTCTAGGTTTATAATTTTTTATGTTTATTTGAATATCTTAAATATTTTAAATCATTTTTTCATAAATTTTATTTGTTAAATTAATTTTAAAGTAAATATAATTTTATTTGATATTTTTAAATTCAAGCTATTTAAGTTGGAGATAGTTGTACATACCATCATTTCAGTTTTTTTGAGAAAATATAAAGATAAATGCTTTATGCAATAATGAGTTGGACATAGTTGTGCATAGCATCATTTCAGTCTTTTGAAAAAATATAAAGATAAATACTCTGTGCAATAATTAATTGTAGAGACTCTAAGTCTCATTTCTATGTTTTATTATAAATTTCATTTATTAAATTTATTATGATATTACTAAATTTATTAATGATTAAATATATTTTTTAATTTATATTTTTATTAAATTTATTAGCGATTAAACCTACATTTTTAGTTTATATTTATAAAAGCGAACTGAGTTATTTTAGTTATATATCTGATTGTTTTTGTCTTTACTTGAATTTTAAAGTCATAATTAATAATATATATTTATAACTGCCCATTTATTTGTATTATATGTTACACAAAGCTAGTATACAATATTGGATTTGAATTATTTAAAGTTATTTAATAAAGTAAGTTATTCATGATCATCATGTCTATCTTTAAATGTATATTGATTTTTTATTTAATACATTTTTAATTTTAAATGAACTTTAAAATTTCTTTCTTTTTCCTTCTAGAGAAAAAGTCTAAAAAGTTATATATACTTTATTCCTCCAAATTATATTTTTTTATATAAAAAATTTTATTTCTACTTACATAAAAATAAATAAAAATATTTTATTTAAAACGTTTTTATTATATATTTTTATATACTTACATAAAAGAACAGATTGAGAATATAAAATATTATAATCAACTATATATCATTTTAATTTTTTTACAAATATTTAATATTAATTATTATATTTTTTTATATTTTTATTTTTATTTTTTATAATAAGATTTTATTTTAAATTAATAATTTTCTATTCTTACTTATTTATATAAAAAGAGTATAAAATATCCCCATGTTTAATTGTTTTATTTTTTATTATGATTTAATTGATTTTGATTATATATAAATCAAAAGTAGAATAATTAAATTAATCTAATTATTTAAGTTGTAATTATTTTATTTCATTTTTAATATTGTTGTTTTTTAAATTAAGTAACTTTATTTATTATTTCATTTTATTTTTTATAATTGTTATTATTTTTAATTTTATTTTTGTTAATTAATGAAACTTTAATATTATTATTTGTTTTTTTAACACATTGTTAGTGTAGAACCCAATAATAATAATAATAATAACAACAACAACAACAATTATTATATTTTAAATATTTCCTTATATAAAAATATTAACATTTATCTGTATTTTTCATTTTTCATTTCTTTATATTATTATTTAATAATAATTTTTTTTTTTTTAATTAGAAGACACTTGTATTTCTTTCACAACCTGAACCCTGAGAGCCAAATACTTATCAGTGAGTAGGACCCCCAAAAAGCAAAATTGTCATAATCAAACTCTCCAAGAGTGCCATAAAAACTACATTGTTCTTCTAGGTTGAAAGCTAGCCTGAAGACTACATAAACATAAACTGGAAATAAAAGAGTAACCAAAATTGTAACTAGATTGTCAAATTGTACATTAAACTGATTGTTGTTGCCAGCATCACAAGGAGGAACCGGTACGAGAGGAGCGCACACACAACTATGAGAGTAGACTGGACAATGTTGAGAAGTTTGTTGTCCTGATAACGATTCTAGGATAGTTGCCAACTTGCGGTCCATCGTCTCCAGGAAATATTAATGTTATTCCATGTCTGAGCGAAGCTCAAAGATTAACTGAAGTTATTCATTGGAGAACCGGCCCGGGGAACTCTCTACTTGAGTTCCACTTGAATTTCCCACTAGAATTGATGAATTGCATTCTATAACATTACCACAAGCCTAAGGGATCAAAGCAACAAGTTTGGGATGTGGTTCTAGAGGCGAATCAAGGATTTCCATGTTTTCCTAAGGTTGTTTTGGTGGAACTTCCTCTTCCACTATGGCGAATCCCCATGCATCTTCCTTTTGTTGGTTGGCTAGGGGAACAAAAAGACTGGAAGAGGGGGAAACTGAGTGACGACTAAGAGGACTGTGAGATTACCCTGAGCCCCGACAAGGTTTAAATCATTCATGAGGCATAGTACATGGGGGAAGGGCCCGGGTGAAAGGAGGAGGTAATCCTAATGAAGTCCATGCTAGGCATGAAGCAGATGGCGTGGGGATTAAGCCTACAAACTAAAGGATATAGGAAAGCAACTCACCAAGGCATATTGAAAGTAAAGCACCACGGCGAACTGAAATAATCGAAGGTGAAGAACGGATCCCACACAAGAACCATAACAACAACATAAATTGCATTTACCTAGGACCTGCATTAAGTCACAAGACCCTCAAGGAGAGTGCAGGAGTAAATGTTTCATCTTGAACAAAGATCCATGCACTTGGACAGTACGTCGACATAAGAATTTACACTAAAAAATATCAAGATTTATATTTATTTATAACTTTTTATTTCTTTATATTATTAAGATTTATCCTTTTTTTTATAATTTGGAAAGTGTGTCTATATATATATAGAGAGACACACACA
>ML833820.1:19526-32035 GCA_009831015.1 Picea engelmannii
TTTCTTGTATTATCAAATGAGAAGAGGTTGTAGCAACAATGCTGCTACAAGCTCTTCAAGAGAAAAACTAGTGAAGCAATGTGAAAGTAATGAGAGAGAGAGAGAGTGGGATGAAGAGAATTTGGTAGCATAACATTACTGTGAAGAATGGTCTGAAATGAGGGAGAGGAGAGTCTAATTTATAGCAATGAGGGACCAAGATACCTCCTTTGGATATTTGACAAATGTCAATATCAAACTCAACTAACAACTCAAGTGAAGGTGGCGTGATCTTTTAGGGTAGGGGCGAAATTGTCAAGTGAATTGAGTGTATGGGTGAAGTGGCATGAGAGAGGAGGCGAATTGGTCCAAGGAAGAGACCCACACATGCATTAAAGCAAGCTTCCAAATCCAATGTTTGATGTTTCCATTTAAAACGTGATGCTTCTCCTTTCAAGGGAGACGTTTCCACATCCATGTGAGATCTTTCCCATTCATCAAAAGAGAAGGCGTGAACTCAAAGTGGAAAGCGTGAGCTTGTGGTGTGGATGTGTGAGGAAAGTGACGACATGTGGGGAAAAGCGTGAGGTAAGAGTTGGAGTGTGGGAAGAGTGTGAGTGACACTCTTGAGTGTGACGTGGAGGAGAAGGCGTACCTCATGAGGAGGGGCCCTCAACTAATAATTAAGTGAGTTATCAAATTGATGCGTGGAGTGGGGACACATTCCCTTTAAGGGGGCGCAAATATTCAAGAGGAAAATAATTAAAGTGTGGGTAGAAAGGGTAATTAAAGATTAGGAAAGGTATGGGTAGGTTAGGTGGGGCCTCTCCTCATTAATTACCACATTAACTTTACCTTATTTGCCTTTATTACAAAATTTGACATTTTCCCATGTCCTGGGTTTAGCAATTAAAATTGTTGTTTTTCGAAAAAGAAACTCCTAAGTGGACAAAAACCCTAACAAAACTTGTCCGATTGAGTTGAAACTTGGTCCACGGGTGTAGGGGGTCTCTTTATCTTTCTTTTGAGTACAAATACCCCTATCCAAACTCCCGGGACCTAAGTTTTACATTAATTATAGAATTAATTAATTTAATTTGCAACCTTAGGAAAAATTAATTAATTAAAAAAAACCTAGCTAGACTCGACGGAATTCCGCGAAATTTTGCGTGTTTTCTTACATGGTCATTTACAACATTCCTAAACACTAGCTACCTAAGAATAACTTCATTAGAACGCCTTTCACCACTTTGGAGGATTTATTGCTAGTGGGAGTGAAAAACTCAAGGGAGATTAACCCGGCTGATTAGGCCACATTAACCTCCCGAGGATAAAAAACACTCAGTGAAAGGAACTCTCCTAATGAAGAAATCCTAAGGCACTTGACCTAACTATGACCCATGCAGACCTATTACAATATTAACCCACGCAGGGGTGCGGTAATCCTGCTTACAAAACTGTGTGCTGGAGCAAAAAATGCCTTGTAGAACCAAAAATTCTTCGACATGTTTGCATCTGTTGATGCATATCTTCATGGTACATGGAGTTGACCCCCTAGTTGAATAGGCGGTCAACACCCCCTAAGCTGTCCCAAAGTGATTTTGGGCATCTTTTGAGGTACTTTGCTTGCTGTTTTTTGCAGGACATTGGACAGCCAAGGGGATATTCCGTCGATTTTGGCGAAGTTAAGGATTTTGGAGCATCTGGGAGCTTCCTACTTCATCAAAGAACAATTTTTCTTTTCCAAGTTTCTTGTAATCCATAGATCCAAAGTTTATAAGGATCCCAAAAAAAGTTCTAAAAGAGGAAAAGAGAAATCAGTTCTCGTTGTAATAGGATCAATAAAAGTGGGCCCTTTGAGCCCAGTTTCTCCATCCCCATTAGGGGGATTTGTGTGTTGTGTGTTTGTCTCTATTTTATTTCCTTGCAAGTCTCATCTAATGATCTCAAACACTCATACAAGCATAAGGAAACTTAACACACATAACACTCAAATCACATGCATTTACACTTGAAAAGTACTTTCAATCTTTATGCATGTTTAGCTTAGCTTTCCCTTTTCGCTATCAACAATAATTTTTGCAAGTTCTAAAATTCAAGTTTCTTGCAAATATCTTTTCAGTTTCAAGTATCTTGCGAGGTTTCATTTCAGTTATAAGCAGTCTTCAAAGTTTATCTCTTTCAATTTTGCAAAGCTAAAATAAACCTTGTTTGTAGTTTAATTAGGGAAATCTCGGCAGTTGCTATCTCAATGCGCGGGAAAACGCCTAGGGGAGTGTGTGAAGTCAAGCGGGAACTTTGAGATCGAGTTTCTCCCCGTGTTGGACATCCGACACCCTTAGTGAACTTACTGGTGAGGCCCTGGGGCTTCGGTGAGTTCTCTGCAAGTTTCCAAACAAAGAGGTAGCCTCTAAAGAGGCCACACAATCTCTCATTAATCTACCTTTAATTTACCTTAATAAAATATGCGATCAACAATTGCCCACGAATCCTTTTAAGGCACTGGTACTATTGATTTATTTTTATGTATGTGAGCAATTTACTTCATTCATGCAATTGTCTAACTAATTTCGTTAATGTTGCAGATCTTGTATCCTACTTGATATATGCATGCTTATGGACAAATGATTTATATGATTATTTCAAATGATGAATGATAAGTGTTGAATGCCTTTGTTTTATTGTGAAATAAACTCCTAGAAGCAGTTCTTTTTGCTTATTCTTAGTTTAAAAGAGCCTTAGTATTTTGTTAGGGACTAGTCCCCTTGGCTTCGCTAGGAGTTGGCCTAGACGGAGGAGTTGAGGATCAAGTGACAACACCTTGACTCGAAACTTGCCCCCAAGGACACACCAAGTGGATTGAAGATTTCTTCCATGATAGCCTAGGTGTGTATAAGGCGGCAACAGGGCCCAATAAAACCCCTCAATATCTCCTGAACTCACTATCACCCCCATCTGGCTACTTTGGCAGGCTTCCCACTTTGTAACATAAAAAAATCCAAAAATGGGGACATTACATAGACCTCTCGGTCTCAACCCTCCATGTAGCAGTGGTGTCAAGCCTACCCAATGAAATGGCCTCCATGTCGGGTGTTTTTTGAAGCTGCCTCACCCACAATTGGAGATTGTCGTAGACGTAGACCATGTCATTAAGGCGTTGGGATTCAAATCTATATGAGGGTCATAAATTATACATTATAATACATAATTTAGAGGGTGACAAGGCATAAAATTATAATTTATAATGAATTCATAATTTAATTAGAAAATTTTTAACTTGTTGCGCTTCTTGGTGTGTATTTTTTCAAATACATTCTAGTTGCACTTGCATATTGAAGAGCTACATGTTTTTCCAAGCACCTAAATGGCATGTTTTTGTAAATTGGGTACTCTTGAGCCATGGATTTTCCACCAAGCATCTACAACAAATTAGCGAAACATGAAAAAAAAAAAAATTGAAACAAAGGAAGAAGAGACATCAAAATTTGAAACAAAATGAAGCTTACTTGACATTTTGGTCTTCCTGTTCTGAACAACCATCTCAAATCTAAATGTTTTAGCGACCATCCTATATATTCCCATTAATTTAGAAATATTCGTACATTTTTGTGAGCTTGGCACCATGCTTTGAACATGTGAGGAATCCATTCATAAGCTCAACATCAAATCTAAAACCACAAGAGTGAGAGAATGTGGGTTTGAGGTAGATCCCCGCAGCATGAATGGGGCAATGGAGTGTATTTTTCCATCGCTCATCAATCACCCTCCATATCAATAATCGTTTCTCATATCCTTCATCTCCCTTGTTCTTATAATAGACACAGATGGATTCTTTGGCCCTATCCATGGCCTCATACAAGCAACTTGGTTAACAAAGACACATAAAAGTCTAATAAATTTAAAAAACATAACTAATAATGAAATACATGTTGGCTATTAGCCTCTTCCTATCCAACATTTGATGGGGGTGAGTTGTATTTTTCAATGTCAATGGGCTCCTTCAGTTGATGGTCTGTCTCCTCTTCCTTGAATTAAACCTATGCAGAGTTGACAGATACCCTGTTGTTTTAAGTTGAGGAGAGAGAGAGTCCTTGCGAAGGTTGAGTGCCAAGTTTCATAACATGTTGCATTTTTCTTCCAAGATGTCAATCCTCTGTTTATGTTGAACCAACAAATTCATAATGGTTGCATGCTGAGAAACACAATGGTGCTTGTTATCATGCACTTTGAATGTCACTGATAATAGAGAGCTTCTATTTGACTGGATGTATTCCTCATGTCTTCTCAAGGTTCTCCTTAATTCCAATACATATTTGTTTTCCATAATAGTTAATCCCAAGTCTCAATTCCTTGATATTTGAACTAGGTTAAAGAAGTCGAGGCCAGAGAAGGAGGCTCTAACTAGTAGAATTGGCAAAGAAGCTACATGCACCCTGCACTTCTTTTGGAAATTGAAGCCTGAACTAGGTCCCTTGACCCAAAAATCCCCACAAATTTCCTAGAAAAATGGATTCCAGAAGATAATCAATATCACACAAAGATAAACAACCGGGGTAATAAAGTGTTGGAGACAAATAAACCAAAAGACAAAAATCACCTTCCCCTGAACTAAATTCAAGACACTGACACCAATTCTAGGATATGAAATCCAAATTATAGAAACCAGACCAAGAACCTTAACCAAATTCCTTTGAATGTCTCTCAAATCTGGAGTAAGAAAACCAAAATTCCAAATATGTGGCCCAAAGGTTGAAATAGGTCTCACCTGGGGGTTTGAGGTCACCTTGAGATACAAAGCGCAAAAGCAACAGACTTCACATCCCAACTGTTCCATTATCCCATAATGTTGATGGGTGACCATATGATTGCATTCAAGAGGCAGAACTGCGGTTATGGCTCACATGCTGGAGTGACGGGAAACTATCCTCAGGAGTCCCATCCCTTTGCAAGAAGTTTTATGTGCTCGGTGATGAATCATGTGGTGGTTAATGCACGTTTGACATGTCCTTTCCATACCTAAAGACATTAAGAGATATTACAAAAAGTTCCCCTCGCATTTTTCTTAAGTTCCCCTATGCCTAATGCAATGACTTTCTTGGCCCATAGATCAGCTTCCGAGTTGAGATCATGCTTCACATATGTACTTTTTCTTGATAACCTATCTTTAAACAAAAAGTCCCAAAGCATAGTAACAACATGGGCTAGTATCTCGTTGATTAGTAAAATAAACTCACTTGTTTCCTCCTTTTTCCCCTAAACAAGAAAATGAGATTGAGGTTGCAAGTTTTGGCATACATTACCTTTGTCTTAGGGGCTATTATCTAAAACAATATAGTAAGAGCTTTTGATCATAATAGGAGTTATGATAAGCTAGTGACATAAAGATTGTGTTACCAACATATGTAATGGATTGGACTCTCTTATTGGATCAAGTTTGTTCAATGAAACCATAAATGATCATATCTCGTGGCATATTAGACAAACCTTCTTGTTGTTAGATCAAATTCCTATGCATATCATAGCTCCTAACCCTTTCATGGGTTAGTTGCATTTGACATGGAATAATATAAATCTTCACATCTCTAACTTTTATCAACCCAACTCAACCAATTATCAAACAATATGAAATAATTTTTAACAAAGATGGACAAAATGAAATACAAATCCTTAACCATGGATGCTTTGATATCTAGGAATTACCAGTCAAACCATGTCCAGTTTTTATTGGTGTGATTTTTCTTATCTCTCTCTTAATGAACTTTTATCGAAATTTGTGTAGTTCAAACCTCCATTATCTACTTCATATTTGAGCATTATAGGTTCAAATTGCAATATGCTTTTTTCAACTAGGCATATTAGTCAATAACTTTAGAGTGTGCTAGTTTTTAATAATGCATCTTATGTCTTGGATCCTTGATAAAAAAATAAATTATTTTATTATTTTAATATGAATTGGTGTAAAATAGAGCCAAAATTGAGTGTTTCTAATCTTAACAATTCTTTTCTAATTTCCTATCCATTGACTTTTGTATGTATGCATTGAATTGCTCAATTTGGAACTGCACTTGCAGTTTTTCTTTTTCCCTCCTAGGACACTTTTATCTCAGGGACTTGTGCACTTTATGCATAATGAGGTTATTCTTAATATGTATTGTATGGAATTACTTAAATGATATAAATTGACCTTGCAGTTGGTTCTTCCTGTTGCTGTTCAAGATGTGAAGAGAGAGGTGCAAATATTGCGTGCTTTGACTGGGCACGAGAATGTGGTTCAGTTCCACAATGCATTTGAAGATGAKAATTATGTTTACATTGTAATGGAGTAAGTATTTTCCAATTCATTAGGGACCACCATTTTCATATGTTTAAATTTGTTTATCCATTACTTTTTGTTTGGTAGGCATAAACATGCATTTATTATATATGTATAGGTCATTATTCTYGAACACTATTTTTTCTGAAACTCTTATGTTACATTAAGAAYACAAATTTGTTAGATCAATTGTTATATTTAATATTATTAGAGCCGTCTGGTTCAAAAAAWTTTGGGGGTAAAATGGTCTAAATCAACAATAAACTGGATTGTGACCATTTCTTGTCCAAACCAGACAGTTTGGCACCAGTTTGAACTTTGAACTRATGACCACAATAAATCAATTTTGCACAAATTAAAAAAAAACACAAARTAAGTGCCCCCCAAACCCTAATCCTAGCCTATATAATGATGATCCCTCGCTCTACWTTCCTCACACTCTTCTCATTGATCATTTGTGAGCATTTGGAGATTTTGGAGCTGTGGCAAAGAGTTGATTTTGAGTGATAGTGGAGCTGATTTGGAGCAGTTTGTGGTCTGATTTTGGTGTATAGAGACTGTGGATCAGTGTTCTACATATCATATACAATATTGGAGGATATTTGAGACTAGATTCTTGTGCCAATTTGAAGGTATGTAAAAAATGTCTCATACCCTTATTCTCTTTCTATATAAATTGTTGATCTTTTTTTTAGCAAATAAGGATAGTTTTATATTTGCAGATTTCTTTTCACTGTTAAAGACGTTATCATGGCCCCAAAGAATGTTAGATACCCTGCATGAAGCCATTGTGAAGAGTATAATGAGAAATTTAGATGCAAACATTGTCATAAGGAAATCAAAGGGGAAGATACATAGACTGAAACAACACTTAGTAGTCATATGAGGACAAGTTAAACCATGTCTTGGAGTCCCAGATAAAATAAGATCCCAAATGCAAGCCCTTGTTGATGATGCTTATGTAGAAAAATCCAAGGTAAAATAGATGAATGAAGAGATATGGAGCAGGGGAGAAATTCCCATTCATGGAAGTGGAAGTGAAAACCCTAGTTATGAAGTCTTCTCCCCGTACCTTTCTAGTAGGAATCCCTTTAGACCCATTTCTCCAACTCTTGTTTATGACACATCCACATCAAAGAAGAAGAAGATTGATGGATTTTTTGCACCCCGCACCACCCTTGGCTCTCAACCCACCATTGATAGCCATTGGAAGAAGCAATAAACAGATGCAACTTTGTAATACATGGATAGATGGTGGTATGATGTAGATATTCCTTTTAGTGTTTCCTACTCCCCCTATTATCAACCTAAGTTAGATGCCACAACTATATATGGAGAGGGCTTCAAAGGCCCTAATTTTCATGACATGAGGGGACCACTTTTATACAAGAAGTTAGACACATAAATGATGACTTGAGAGAATTTAGGAATTCATGGACCAAATAATGATATACCATGATATCCGATGGATGGACTAATAGAAAGTCCTATACCATAATTGATTTCATTGTTTCTTCCCCAAAAGGAACTATGCTTATGAGATCGATGGATGCATCTAGTCATGTGAAGGATTCATAGTTATTGTTTCAGCTTTTGGATGAAGTATTTGTGGAGGTGGGGGTGGGGTTGGGCAGTGGGGAATGTTGTACAAGTCATTATTGATAATGGCTCTAACTATGTTTCTGCTAGTAACATGTTAGAGGAGAAACACCAAACCACTTTTGGATCTTATGTGCTGCATACTGCCCATACCTCATACTTGAGGATATATGCAAACTTGATTGGTAAAGAGGGTTTCAGAGAGTCAAAAGAATTACCAAATACATTTACAACTACAAATGGGTCTTGAACATTATGAGCAAAAACACATGTGTGGGGAGCTTGCCAGGCCAACCATCACTCAATTTGCAACGAGCTTCCCCACATTGCAATATTTCATTGCTAGATAAAGAACTTGAGGAGAATGTTTTCTTGTGATGAATGAATTGATCTCAGTGGAGCCACAAGCTTGATGGGTAGGACATATGCCAAAATTTTTATGAGACCTCCTTTTGTTCTAGAGAAAAAGAGATGGTAAAAGTTGTTTATCCCCTTGTTACGGTGTTACAGATGGTGGATAGGGATAAATGGACATGGGTTATATTTATGAGGCCATGGATAAGGCCAAAGAGAAAAAAAGTGAAACATACAAAGATAGAACAAAGTATATGCCTATTTGAAGGATTGTTGATGAGAGATGGAACAAGCAACTCCATTGGCCTATACATGCAACTGGGTATTACTTGAACCAAAGGTACTGTTATCGAACAAATTGTACTTTGATAGAAGAGAAGGTAAAAGGAAATCAAATTGGCGTAACATGAGACTATCCTATCACTGTCACCTCAATAGGAAGTCTCTTTCTATTTAGGGTGGTAGGCCCAGGGGAGACGTCCCCGGTGACCTGGGGTTTTGAGAAGGCAAAGTGAAAGTAGCTAGGTAAAGGTCCCCTCTCACAAGTCACCATTGATCAGAAAGTCCAGTTTAAATAACCAATGAAGAGATAATATGCCAGAAGTGTACCTTCCTGGAACAAGGCAACAAGAAAACTATATATTTGCGAGAGCACTTGCTGGTTAGCACTTCATAAAACCATTGACTTTCTTAAACAAAGCAATCTGTTAAATATGGTGAAGTAAACATAAATCTTATAACAACAATATTTATAGAGCAATACTTCAAATAAAATGTCTTGAAACTAACTTCAAAATGACTAAAAACCATGAACCATTGAAGTCATAACATTAGCATTTGACAGAAGCACATAAGACAAAGTATAATTCATCCTTTACAATTGCTTTTGTGAGTTTTTAATGCTGCATCTAATGGCTGTAGCTTACAACAGCAATTTTGTTAGTAGGTCAAGCTATTCTAGGGTTAGAAAGTGTTAGTAGGTTGTTCAAGGAGTAGGTTTTGAAGGTTGTGTTGATCAATTACACAATGGAGGACTTAGACTAGTGCTTTCCTAGGGAAAATGGAGTTAATAAAGTGACAGCAAATGTTGAAGGAAAATGATGATAATAGTGTTAGAATATAATGGATGTGCTCGTTTAACCATAGACAATATAGCAATATTGTCACCCAATCATAGGCCGAAGCCACCCCCGAGCACCTTAACCTTGACAGTGAGCGATTTAGAATAGAGAAGAAGAAGAGACAATTTTACCACAATGAGAGGAGTTGTTAGAGGGTGTCTTGTGCATGAAATTGGGCAGCATGCCCTCTTGTCCTGGCGAGAATCTGCAAAAATCAGCAAGCTATTGCTTGCTGATTTGTGCTGCAACACACTCAAAAAAGTTATGAAATTTCTGTTTTTAGGCAGAAATTTCGTACATATATGAACTAGAAAATTATAGTGTTTAAATCGACCTATCTAAGCATGTTATATACCCACAACTGAACGTGAAAGAATGAGGGAGAAAGACAGAAAATGCTAATGAAGTTTGAGTGAAGATGAGGGTAGATTTGTCCTTGAACCTATCCCAACAACTCCATAGAGATAATCTGCAAAACGTAAACCAAAAGTGAGATGGAACAACAGATAATATCCTGCATGCATAGATAATACAACATAGTTTCTATTACAAGCATGCACAAAATATATAGATGGGCAACTACACTATTGCCTCACCTAGCCTAGTAAACTAATTTACTTGAGCAACTATTGATCAAAACACATAAAGATTCAAAATGATATCACCTCACAATAAGTGGCACATCCAGACTAATCTTGAATGCCACAGTTCCTCCAAAGCTATTTTTGTATTATTAAATGGGAAGACGTTGTAGCAACAATGCTGCTACAAACTCTTCAAGAGCAAAACCAGTGAAGCAATGTGAAAGTAATATGAGAGAGAGAGAGAGAGGGATGTGGAGAATTCGGTAGCATAACAATACTGTGAAGAATGGTGTTGAAAGAGGGAGTGAGGGGTTTCTTAAATAGAAAAACAATCCAAGGAGACCCCTCTTGGATCTTCAACACTTGTCAAAAATCCAAGGGAAGAGACAACTCAAAGAAGAAAGCAACCAATGAGAGCTTGAGTTTTTAGGGTGAGGGGAAATGGCAAGAAAAGGCCCACGCATAAAGTTTGATGTTTCCACTTAAAACGTGATGTTTCTCCTTTCAAGGGAGACGTTTCCACATTCATGTGAGACCTTTCCCACTTATCAGAAGAGAAAGTGTGAATTCAAAGTAGAAAGCGTGAGCTTGGGGTGAGGAAAGTGAGGAAAGTGAGGGCGTGTGGGGGAAAGCATGGGACACACTCCCAAGTGAGACGTGATAGGTAGAGGATTGGTATGAGTTGGAAGAGGGGAGGCCCACGCTTCAAATTAAAGAAACTTCCAACTTAAAACGTGAAGTTTCCCTCGTTACGTGAGGTAAAGCGTGAGAGTGAGTTGGAGCGTAAGGAATGTGAGGTTTGGAGTGTGGATTCCATACTCCCAAAGTGACGTGGATGGATAGGAGAGGAAGGGCGCACCTCATGAGGAGGGGCCCTCAACCAAAAATTAAAACGTTTTATCGAGTAGGTGGATGGAGTGGGGACGTATTACCTAAATGGGTTACGTAGGCTTAAAGTTGGAAATAATTAAAGTGTGGGTATAAAGGGTAAGTAAAGGGTTAGGATGGGTTAGGTGGGGTCCCTCTCATTAAATTCACACTTTAATTCACCTTATTTGAGTCATTATTACAAAATTGACATTTGCCCGTGTCCTGGGTTTGGCAATTCAAATCGTTGTTTTCTGAAAAAACTCCTAAGTGGACAAAAAACCTAGCAAAACTTGTCTGACTGAGTTGAAACTTGGTCCACGGGTGCAGGGGGTCTCATTATCTTTCTTTTGAGTAGAAATACCCCTATCAAAAATCTCGGGACCTAAGTTTTACATTAAATACCCAAAATTAATTAATTCCCAACTTAAAAAAAAACCTAGCTAGACTTGACGGAATTCCGCAAAATTTTGCGTGTTGTCTTACATGGTCATTTACAACATTCCTAAACACTAGCTACCCAAGGATGACTTCATTAGAATGCCTTTCACCACTTTGGAGGATTTATTGCTAGTGGGAGTGAAAAACTCAAGGGAGATTAACCCGGATGGTTAGGCCACATTAGGCCACATACTCAAACGTACATTGCAATACTTAGCTCATAGTTCTAAAATAAACTAATTAGACTTAATAGGACACCATAACTCACCATCTTCGCCATTTAAAACGGGGTTGGAGGAAGGCAACGGAAGGTGCTAGGCCAAGGACGGTCTCACGGCGCACGACGCCCTTTCGGGGAGTTCTTTGACCTTATGGCTGACCTATGAAGCTAGGGTAGGCCTCGTTGCCTCACTTCTTGAGCATCTAGCAGTCACTTGGTAACTGGGGGAGGAGAGTTTTTGGGTTGACATCTAGATAGGGCTAAAATTAATCACTCTTAATCACTTAACTAAATCTTCGATCTACAACATCTGCAATATACTTTCACACTTTCAAGCAATTGATCTCATATTTACATTCATATGCAAGTTATCTTTTATGTGTTGTAGAATTATTGCTTAAGTGGTTATATCTTGTCATTTGGAACACACATTACATTTTCAATCTTTTTCATCTATCTCGTGTTCTTGATTTGTGGTGTGATCCTTTAAGAAGTGTGCATCCACCTGGAGGCATTCTCTTGATTGGGTCTTGAGTGTGTTGACCGCTCGTTTAGCACGGAGGTCAACTCATATAATGAAGATTATCTATGTCGAAGACAGCAGGGTTCTACTGGGTGTTTTTAAACACCAGCACTTATATTTTTGTAAACAGGATCTCCGCACCCCTGTGAGGGTAATAATGTAATAATGTCTGCATGGATCATAGTTAGGTCAGGTACCTTGGATGTTGACATCAGGGGAGTTCCTTTCCATCGGGGGTTTTTTATTCTCAGGGGGTTAATGCGGCCTAACTAGTCGGGTTAACTTCCCGGAGTTTTTCCCTCCAGACTTGCCTCCAAAGTGGTGGAAGGCGCTCTGATGATCTCATTCACTGAGTAACCTTTTAGGGATTATTGTAAATGACCATGCCAGGCAGTGTCTGAAGTTTCGCGGAATTCCGTCGAGTCTAAGTTAGTTTTTTTTAATTAATTAAATTTTAATTAATTTAATTAATTAATTATTTTTGAGCTTAATATTGTAAAAACTTCGT